>VUQS01075605.1:0-14857 GCA_015108495.1 Heterochromis multidens
ACTACTAAGGAAAGGCAACAAGCAGAAGAGATTTCTTTGGGCCAGGAAAGACAAGGAATGGACATTAGACCAGTGGAAATCTGAGCTTTGGTCTGATGAGTCCAAATTTGAGATCTTTGGTTCCACCCGCTGTGTCTTTGTGCGACACAGAAAAGGTGAATGGATGGTCTCTACATGCATAGTTCCCACCGTGAAGCCTGGAGGCCAAGAGTGTGCAAAGCAGTGATCAAAGCAAAGATTAAGCTATTTATTTTAAAGCTATTTTGAAGAATCTAAGATATAAAACATGTTTTGGGTTATTTCACTTTTTTGTGTACTACATAATTCCATATGTGTTCATTCATAGTTTTGATGCCTTCAGTGAGAATCTACAATGTAAATAGTTGTGAAAATAAAGAAAAAACATTGAATGGGAAGGTGTGTCTAAACTTTTGACTGGTAGTGTATATATAGATAGATAGATATAGTCTGTCAGGTTTGTCAGGACTACCCATATGATTGTTTCTTGAATTAACATACCAGCTAGTGGCAGGAAACAGAGAACTGATATTTTTCAATTCTGTTTGATCCATCCATCCACCCGAACCTCTCCATTGCTTGGACTTAGTGGCTCTATAAATATGTAACCTCCCTTTCTCCTTTGGTCCTGTTATTTAGGCCATTACAGACCCCTGCCACCATGAAACAATTAGCTATAGACTGTAATAAGGCGCTTCCATAAAGATGCAATCAGATGGACTCCAAAATATTTTAAGGGGTATTTTCCTAGTATTTTATTTTTTTTAATTACTTTGAAGGCTGACTTGCAGCATAATCAGAAACTATTTTTGAATTTTCTGATACTGCAAATTTTCTCAATTGAAACAACTGTTCTGTCTAAAAGTATCTCAAAACCTTATAATTTAAAAAAAGCACCAGCTTTTCTTTTTTTTTATACCTTCAATTTTTTTTGTGAGCAGGAAAGACTTACTCAAGTACTCAACTAAGTATAAATTTAATGTAGTTTACTGAAGCACATTTGTTATGCTACTTTCCAGTTTTATTCCACTATATTTTGGAGTCAAATGGTAAAGTTTACACTCTGGTGAATTATTTTAAAGCCTTAGTTCTTAATTATTTTTCAGATTTAATAAAAGAAATTGACTATTTATTTATGCTAAATAATTAATTATGATCCAGTCCTATAGGATATCTGATCTGGTAAATTTGGGGATTAGACTGGCAACCAGTCTAGGGTGTACCATGCTTCTCACCCAGCGTCTGTGATAATAGCCTCTAGCCACTGTGTGACCTAAAGAAAAAGAGCTAAGAAAATCACACATTATTATAAAATTAATTGTGCCCATTGTTTTCTCAGCTTGTTTTTAATGCTGTATTCATTTCTGATTTAATTTTCTGTGTTTCTCTTCCCGCCAGTTTTATGCTTTCCACATCTATGAGTACGAGTTTGGGCATGCTAGTGTCCTAGCAATCTCTATAATCAGATGACTATGCAGAATCTGTAGGTAAGGGACAAGATTTCTGGTACCAGCGGATTTCCGGTTTCATTAGGCTGATTGTAGTCTGAGCTCTATTGACCAATCACATTTGTGCAGGCTTTGGTTGCATGCAGTTCAAGTCCATGTGGAGAATAAAAGAGGGAATGTGATGGCTGAAATGCAATCTCAAAACCACTAGCTATCATCTGACAAAGATTTATATTTTTATAAGCTTCAAACTGATCTACGTTTCTAAACAGTGTCTTGAGCAGGATCTCCATTATTTGCTGCTGGACATCCACTGGTAACAGCGGAAGCCTTAGAAAACTGCCTTTTGTGTCTAGGGGCTAGGTCAGCAGAACAGGCGATGGGTTCTGAGATTGGTGTCCGAGTGACAACCATGTATCCTCTAAACTTTTTTCACAACCAATTTTTCCACGTACCTGCTAAACATCAAGGGCACCAACTTCACATAAATACACAAAGTAGTCTGATAAGAACAGCAGCTGTGTTTGTGCACATCTGTAAAGATAACGGTCTGTAATGCAGAATTGTGAGACGTGGTGACCTTTCTGTGGCCTCTCATGGCCAACTGTTGATTACTGCATCTTTAAGAGCCAGACATTCTGAGCTCTTCTCACTACAGGAACATCCTGTGTACAGTCTGTTTGATGTGTCAGTAAAAATCCTGCAAAATAATTTCATATCAATCTGCTGTCTTACAGAAAATGTCTGACATAATGACAAATTGGAGATATTTTGTTTTAGCCTTATGATGTCAAGAAGAAACCGTGACGGCAGCAGATAGTTTCTATTCAATCATGCATCTAAAAAATACACTGAGATCAACTGAGAGTGGCTCTGTACAAAGTGTCTTTATCTGTGCCAGGCAGCAGTGGGGCTCAGTGGGTAATGCCATTATTCACACGGCTACAAGAGGTCACTGGTCCACTGCGAATAAATATGAGTCACAAACAGATGACAGTGTTGTATCATGGAGGAAGCCGGGCTGCAGACAAAAAAGGCAACACATCAGTCCTACTTTATCTGATTCCAGTGTACTTAACTATGCATATTCAGCCATGCCAGTGCATTTAAACTATAACTGGTGGGGCTTTTTGTCACTGTTCAGCTATGGGTTTTACTTCATGGACACAGACAGCAAAGGTTACATTTGAATTTCTTGGCTTCAACACAATGCTTTATATGACTGGGCTGCATAATGCAAAAAGAATGATCATTTGTCTACCAGTATGTGCTTTGCAGATGAGAGTGGACAGACCCCTGCTTTTGCTTTTTTTTTTTTTTTTGAAACAACAAGGAGGTGCCGGGAAGTAATAGTTTTGGTTCATTACGCCATCTGGTCTCACAAATTTACAGTTTCTTCTAAGCCTTTTGAGAGCACATCGTTAAAATCCGCCTGAATCACCTTTTCTCCTGGATCTCCTGCTCTCACAGCATTGCCATCGGTTGTGTCATAATCTCCTATATTTTTAGAAATGGGTGTTTCATTGTTTCCTCTTTTCTTTTCTGCACGCTATTAGCAGTCATTGTAAAGGCAGCAACAGTGTCTGGGTGACTGTGCTGTTCAAAGAGAAAAGTGTACAATTTCAGGACCTGGCATAGAGGGCAGCGAGGATGATTCATAGGACGAGTCGGGGGAATGACAAAAAAAAAGATTAGGATTAAAATGGAGAAAGAAAATAAATCCGAGTGCTTTTGAAGTGCTGAGATTAATTTTGAAACTTCATTATCTCCCGATTGTACTTTATAGCTGGTATTAATATTTCAATACTATCCTAATTTACAAATGGAAGCTCAGATTTAAAAGACTTTTTTTATGAATTACATTTTTTTTCCATAACCAAAGCAATCCAACATACATTAAAGTATTTTAATAACCCTAATTCACAATCACCTAATTCTCACAGTTGAAGGAAAAAGAGACAAAAGAAACAAACTTTGAAAACAAATTGAAATTGAAAGCAACAAAAGACTCATAACTTACATAACAAACACCTGAAAATATACCTATAACAGTTTTGTCAAATTTCTGAAAAAAAGGGGTACTTCCACCTGGTCATTACATTGATGTGGATTTAAAGTCCAGGTACATGCCCCACTTAACATATATTTATCTATTCTGTCCTGTAACCTAAATGATGTCCTTTCATAAGCCGCTACTTTACCTAATTCAGTCACCCAATCTTTTATCAAAGACTCTCCAGGTGTCTTCCAGTTCCTCAGGATGATTTGTCATCCAATAGCAGTCATTGTACAATGTCTCAAGGGTTGTGGAAAAGCAGACTGCTTTACTGTCCCCAAATACATAAAGCGTAGGACAGAACTGAAATAGCATTTTTGTGACATTACTAATATAACCATGAATCTTCCTACAGTATTGTTCAATTTTAGGGCAAGACCTTAACAAATGCATCCATATCTAAGTTCCTGCAAAAACCTGAATCTTTTAACCCTAGTCTAAAAAGTCTACTTGGGGTCCAATAAAATAGATGTCAAATTTTATACTGTGTAAGTCTTAAATCTCTTGGCATTATTCTACACAAATTGCCACAAATTTCAGCCCATTCCTGATCATTGTACAACCCGAATTCCGGAAAAGTTGGGACGTTCTTTAAATTTGAACAAAATGAAAACCAAAGGACTTCCAAGTCAAGTTTATTTATCAAGCACATTTAAACAACCTCCGTTGACCAAAGTGCTGTACAAGTTGTACAGAAACATACACTATACATAACAGTACTAAATCAACAATAGATAGACAGTACAAAAAACAAATAAAGCTGTGATTGCAAAAATAAAAACCAGGGTCTGCTCAAGTGGACCCGAAAGCAAGTGAGAACAAAAGAGTTTTTAAAAGTTTGATTAAGAGACTCAGCCGCTCTTATGTAAAAAGGTAGGTTGTTCCAAAGAGTAGGGGCCACCACAGAAAAGGCTCTATCGCCTCTGCTTTTAAGCCTAGATCTCGGAATATCCAAGAGCAGCTGGTTCGTAGAGCTCAGTGCTTTAGTAGGATTATAGGGTTAAGGGTTCCAAATAATCAGTTCAATGAGACTAGTTCAGGCAATGTAGACTTAGGTTCCAGGTTTGAAAAGTGAAGCTAATGTGGAAGTACCTTAAACCTACATACTCATCAGGAGGTGGTTAAAAACAACTACTGGTTCTATAGAAGTCTATGGGAAAATGGCCCTCGACCCTGACCGCAGTAAGCTAGTGATCAGTTTAAGGCTCAGTCACTCATTTCAGGTCATGATAAAAGTCAAGTCAACTTTTGTAAATTTTGCTTATTCTAAGTGTCAGAAGGGTGAAATATCCTTTGGCTCATGACTTGTGATTGACAAGTTGCGAGCCAGTGAACGTGCGGTTTCACAGTCAGATCCACCCCTCGCTCGCCACCTCGGGTTATGCAAATATTAACAGGAAATAAAATAATTACAGAAATCAAGTCAAACACAATACAGTGCTCTAATACGTAATATTATTCACTGACGTCACAATAACTACATAACTTCTGAGTTTATGCATGTGGTGTGATTGGAACCATCTTAGCTAATTTGGTATTAGGATATAACAAAATCAACCTTTTAATACTAGATTATTTATAACTTATTTAGAAAAGAAACCTATAACAGAACAATCAGTTACTATCAATGATATTGCATCTTCTGACAGAAATCAACCCATCTTCACTGGAGGGAGACAGAGAGAGAGACAATTTCCTGATACACTTGACTGTTTCACAGGTCCTAGTGTGGGAAACTCAAGCAATGCATCTTGACTGGTAACAAGGTTTTTCAGGCACTTCATGAATACTTCTGTAGAGGGAATCAGCTCCCGTTGGTGAAGACTTTTGGCCTTTGTAGCTTTGAAAACCCTTTACATGAACAAGAAAACAAGCAGTACAGACTAAAGGAAGGGAAAACCCCCTAAAGCATAGTATGGCCTTTTGTTTGGAGCAATGGTAGCAACTTGCTGCTGAGCAGAGTGCCACATTAGCAGCTAAAGAGCCACACATTTCCTTCAGGAGTTCATAGTAGACCTTGTTTTAGCCTTTGTAAAACTCCATTAACCTTCCTCTACAGTCAGAGTCTTCATCATCAGTTCATTTATATAATGCTTGCAACAAAAGCAACAGTGATTGAGTGTGAAAGGATACAAGCTGGCAAATCGATGACTTCCTACAGGTGGGAAAATGGGTTAGAAACAAGGACTGATATTTTCCAATAATTGCCTGCTTCTGTCTGACAGGTGATTCTGTCAAGTCACGCTGGCCATTTTTATCATCTTGCTGAGCGTAGCTTCAGATATCAGAATGTCAAATGTTTGCCACCTATTGCTCATTGTCTGCTTCAGATTGGTTGAACACTTAATTTTTTACATCTCATATATACATATATGTAATGGTAATACCCTCTCCACCTGGTTTTGCCTGCTGGTGAGGCAAAGCAGATGAAGGAAATGTAGGGGCCTGAAAGAGAGGGGGAGGGACAGACAACCTGAGTCAACACTCAACTTCTTTCTTGGCTGGCTGTCAGAGCACAGGTGGGAGGCAGCCAATAAATCTGTTGGCACGGCAGCGACAGCCAGCCAGTCAGCAGGCGGCAGACACATGGACAGGCTGGCAGAGAGACCGGTATAGAGACAGACAGAAAGGAGAAGACAGAGGAAAATAGATGACAAGACAAGGTACAAGATGTGTTACTGTTTGAGGTTAACACCAATTGTGGGTTGGTGTGTGTGTGTGTGTGTGTGTGTGTGTGTGCAGGCAGGTTAGAGTGTGCCTTGAGTTTCCATGGCAAACAGTGCTGTGGTCAAGCAAAACATCAGCAAGACCTCAATATTTCCCTTCCAACATCATGAAAACTAACCAAGCCATTTGGAAAAAACACAACAATGCAAGACCCAAAGGACACAGGGAGACAAGCCTGTCTGGATCCAGTTAAGGCTGCAGGCCAGAAACTTAACACTACATCTCCACTAAGTCATGACAGTTGATTGTGATTTTTACATTTTGATTATGAGCCATAGATGCTTATCAGTAAACTGTTTTTTTTTTCTGTTGGGTTGTAGAGATATATGAACTTAAATATGGATATAGAATCAATATTTCAAAAAACTGTGTAACTTGTAATTTGTATTTTGATTTTAATAAAAAAAAAAGAAAACACAATAAACAAATTTAAATATAAATTTGTTTATTGTGTTTTCTTTTTTTTTGTGTCCTCACGATTGGATGTCTGAACAAGGCTAGAAAGATAGTTAAGAAAAACTCCAATAAACCCAAATTCTTGGAAAAGTGCATGGCTTTATTGGTAGCTGTGTCTGTAGAACTGAAAAAACACAATACACTATCAAGTATACATAGCCACGAAGGCATACAAAAAAAAATGAACAATACACTAGTTCTGTTTGTAAAATGCTCATCAAAATAATGTCACAAACATAATAAAATAAAATACACTATTGAAAATTCCTAATATAACACAAATGCCCAGCATAACAAATTACTCAAATTAAATTGCACAATTATTGGTATCCTACAGAACTCCACAGATAAAGCCATCTCAGATTAGCTAGTAAGCTGAAGAGTGAAGCAAAGAGCAGCCAGTGTGGCCCACATTCTCTTAACAATTAAAGCAACATTTCTACACAAAAATAATCATTCTAACAATATTTTATATCTTTCTTATGAACATCTACTCCAAGGGTCATCTGCAAAGAGAGAACTGTTGTGCATGCTGTTGTCAGTACAACTGAAACCAGCGGAGGACCATGAGTGAACACTGAGAGAAAAGAAAAACACTACCTACAATGTCCACTAGGAACTAGCAAAGTAACCTGTCTAGGGATCAGAACAAGTTGACTGATAGCATTATTCCTACTTTTTCTTTTCCAAATAACCAATTGATATCACGACAATATCGTTATCAAAGATATTATCTCAATATTGGCAACGATACTCATGAAGTTAAAATCTGATATTGTGATGTGCTGATAGGAAAGTAACAGGGTAATTCAAAAACTAACCTGTGTGGTAAGTAAGTTACACGTATTATGTAATAATAGTACTCCCAGACACTGTGCTTACACTCACTTATTTAACAGACTGCTCTGTATAACAACCTGATGAACCTAACTGATGCTGTTTGCCTCAGTGATTGCACCCTTGTCATTAGTCAAGTCAACCATGGTGAGATTACTGGAACAATGTCTGATGGGGCAGGAAAAATGTCCAAACATATTATGTGGAAATGACTTGAGGTACAGGACTAAATTTGACACCAAAGGTCTGTATTAATTTTCTGTTCCATTTATTTTATTTTTACTTAGAAAGGTTAATTTACTCATAATTTAATGTATAAGTTTACTACTGATAGTAATGAAGGTGAAAATTAAAAAAAAAAAAAAAAAATTAATTAACAGAATGAAGTAGCCACATTAGTAATCTGGCCTCAAGCTCTGAATGTTTAGAGATGATATTTGTGGAGAGTGCTGGTATGTCCTCAGGAACCATTGAGTTTTTCTTTTCTCCATCTGCTTCTCTGTCTCCTGGCTCATTCTTCCCACCCACAGCACAACTTCAACCAAACACAGCTGACGAGCATGTGAAGCAAATTTCTTTTTAAAGAACGATGTCTTGTTCTAATGTGGCTAAAAAAGTTAGCAGACCCTGAGAATATATGCTGTCACATTGTTTACCTCACAGTTTTCTCTGCAGGGGTCCTAAACCTCAGTGTAAAGCAGAGAGGATGTCGGCTGGCTGCTCCACACATTCAGCTGTGCAGCTGCCTCATTTCAGGCCACTGAGAGGACTTACTGAGGACACTGAAAGGAGCTGTTGTTAAGCAGCCAGACAACTAACAGTAAGTCTTTTCAAAGATTCACAACTACTCTTGGTGAATAGACAATAAAAAACTGCCAGCCGTGATTTACATTTTATATATGGTCTTTCTATAAAGCAGCAATGACTGCTGAAGTGTCTCTCTTTCTGATTTTAACTACTGTCATTTCACAAAAAAATCACATCAGATCCAGTACCCAGAGCTGCAAGACCCAGCTAGATCTGATCATACCCTCCTCCATGTCCAACACACTCTCAGCGATGTAAGACCCAAATCTAGAAATCAAACAGCTTTTAAGTATTTTTATCTAAAAGAAACAAACTACTAACTACTTTGCACTGCAGAAGGCAGAAGTAGTTTTCTTGGAGGCTCACCAACTTTTCAAAGTTTTCCTTTATTTATTAAAAAAATCTAGGCTTTACAGGTTAGGAGTTATGTGTATGAGAGTAAGTGAAAGAGTTAGTCACTTCTGAGTCATGATGTTGGCTGCTCAGTGTTTCTGTGTTTAATAGTAGGTGGAGATTACTTCAAGTGTTCTGGAGATTTTACAGTCACTTCAGAAATGATTAAAAATGTCTGCCGTAAACATACATTAAAAAGCATGTTTACAGTCTGGTACACAAAACAGTTTTGGTGTCTGCACAATTTTTTGATCACAATTTTGACTTCCCACAGTTAAATGAACATAATCGAGGAACACTGAAAATGCTCTGACAATTGAATGCAAAGCAAATGCAAATCAAGCGCTCTCTAAATCAGCGCCTGATCATGTGACTGCATATGCCAATTACAGCTGTTCCCTGCACCGTACAGCTTGAAGTTTCATGGACTAGTCTGGACGAATAACACTGCGTTAAAAGACAGATATACGTACATGAAAAAGGCGAAGCGATTGTTCCTTAAAGCAGATCATCATCCACTGTTTGGAAATACTTCACATTTAGCTTAAGTGATATAAACAAAGATCAAATCATAGGCAGAGTGTTGCAGAGTTGTGTCTGTGTCAGAAAACAACACAGTTAACTTATTCAACCGCCTGAAAACACACCACAATCTGCAGTATAATGAATGTGTAAAGGCCAAGAAAAACAATGCAATGCTAACATGAATTATCCAACACGAACTCAGATGTCCAGAAAAGTGAGCCTGTGCAGCACGTCTGCGTATGCTCACAAAGATGCACCGTAATCACCAACCAATCAAGTTCCATTTGGTCAAATATATGTGTCCAGTAAACATGGAGAATAACAATAACAAAGGATTCAGGAAAATCGTCAACTTAATGGACAAAAGATATGTTGTGCAATTATTTTTCCAAAGTGGCAATACTTGCACTGTTTGCGAAATAGGGAAAAAGAGAGGGATCTCACAGCTGTCGAGTACTTTGCTACGAGTTTTATTCACATCCATCATGCAGGTACAGTGAATGGAGTGAAATACTTTATTTTCCTTCTAGGAGATACGCTAAGGTCACGTGAAGAAACACCCAATTTGTCTGCGAAGATGTTTTAATTAACAGGAATGTAGCACAGTGTAAAGGTGAAAACAGTGCCCTTTTAATTGAGTTTTGTTAAGATTTAGAACAATTTTTATGAAATCTACCAAGGAGCTTATGTTTTTGTTAGTGTGCATCTGTGTCATTCTGTCTGTAAACACGATAACTCAAAAAGTTTTGAATGAATTCTGATTAAACTTTGTAGGGGTCTAGAGTGGGGTCATGTTAACAATCCATTAAAATTGGGCTTACATCCACCAAGGTCTTCAAAGTCAACTTAATGATTTATTGGTGGAAAATTGACAAAAAGCCTTATAACTTAGAAACTATGATTCTTACAGGTGTGGTGTGTAATGTCAACATATAGAGCATATCGTATAAAGATTTAAAATATCATGTCACATTTGACCTCTGACCTGGGGTCAGAGCATGTTGTTTGACGTCAACTTGAAAGAAAGGCATATGTAAAATGTAAAAGTGAGATCAGAGGTCAAATGTGATGTGACATATCTTTAAAATGTCTTTTAAAGATAAAAGACATTTTACGAAAGCTTGACCTTATTTGACCTTGAAGAAGAGGTCAGAGGTCCAAACTAACGTGATATTTAGAATCCCCATATATCATTCCTTATATGCATATATGTTGTCAATACAAACAATGGCAGTAAGAAACAGTTTTACATAGCTCTATATAGCATTATCATCACTTTGACCTTCAGATCAATCTATTGAACTTGAAGGAGAGGTCAGAGGTCAAATGTGACATATTTTAAATCTTTATATAGTACTTTCTATATGCTGACATTACACACCACACTTGTAAGAATCATAGTTTCTAAGTTATGAGGCTTTTTGTCAATTTTCCACCAATAAATCATTAAGTTGACTTTGAAGACCTTGGTGGATATAAGCCCAATTTTAATGGATTGTTAACATGACCCCACTCTACACCCCTACAAAGTTTTATCAGGATTCATTCAAAACTTTTTGAGCTATTGTGTTTATAAATAGAATGACAAACACACACACACACACACACACACACACGCTACCAAAAACACAAGCTCCTTGGTGGAGGTAATAAGCTCAAGTTATTCATGTTCAGTTATTTACAAATCAATACCTATTATCCATTAGGACTCCTACATAATGTTTGTGTAATCAAAGCAAACCTCTGTCATGCTGCCCTTATCTGATTTTTACTGAACTACAAACTTCGTAAAGTACATTTAAAAAGAACAAAGAAAACAAAATGGATATATACAAAATACAATACTATTCCCTTAAAAATAAATACTGCCCAGACAGTGAGCTGCCTTGGTGGAGGTTTGTGCTCTCGGAGTGCTTCTTGTTAGCTAATAAATTAATTTTTGCCCACTGCTTGTTTTTGTTGTTTTTTTATTTTTCTTCTAAGAGATGAACTGAATGTGGGTGAATAAGGAGGACCAATTTTTTTTGATGCAAAGATTTGTACATTAGCAGGAAAGTCGCACCACATGGATATGAAAGTAGTGTTTATGTGACAGTGCAATAAAACCATATTTGTTACTAAAATCAATAAATAATCATGACAAATAATCGTGATCAATATTGATCAAAATAATCATGATCATTTTGACCAGAATCCTGCAGCCCTACTATAGCTAATTTTCCCCTTCATAACAACTATACAGGGTTGATTTGATTTGAAATTGGAGGCATGGCTTCTTCACTGACAGGTGTGCAGACACAGGCAGCTGTAGCTGAACACTGTCTGCTGCACAGTGAGTTAATTGATTTATAACTCATCCATCTGGATACTGGAGTTAGGACCATGTTTAATAGCTGAACCATACAGCAGACTCAGAAGCAGGATAAAAGTCTGTATCTCAGTTTTAATGGCCAAAACCTTGGACCATACACAGGCAGACAGTCCAGGAAACAAACAAAAGGTCAAACCAAAAGGTCATGCAAGAGACAAACCCCCCCCCCCAAAAAAGAAAAAAAACCTTACAGGGATAAGGTCAAAAAATGGTAGCAGGCCATACATAGGTAAATACTGGAAATTTTGACAAAATTCTGAGACAGTCTGTCAGGGAACAAAGGAAAACATGGCTACATATATACTGGGTGAGCAACTAGCTGATGGGAAACAGGTGTGGCAGAAAATTGGTGTGAAAAATAGAAACAGATGGAGGAAATAGAACTAGCAACAATAAAACCTGGTAGGCAATTTACAAATAAAACAGGAAATTAATATAGAGTCCATGCGAGTTTCACAGCATGTCTGGTTTGATTGACAGCTGTCTGCTAGGCTACATCTTTACTAATTAAGAGTCACTGAAGTGGACTTCTCAAACATATGTGTTGTCAGTACCTTTGAGAATTTTTAACAGAATTACCTGTCAAGCAAAAAAGTTTGTGCCTCCGCTTTATGTGAGCAATTTGTTTGTTAATACAAATTAGCTGATATGTGTGTCCGTAAGTTGCACTCGTACAGTTTATAGGTGCAGATTGATAATCAAGCTGACTCACATTAGCTGTGAACACTCCATCCTCTTGTCCAAATATGGTCACGTTTGACTTCACAACAGTGACCTTGCCAGCCTGTAGGCAGAGAAACTCAAAATGCGAGGAGGGCTAATTGGTTAGAAGTTACTGATTATGGCATTGCAGAGATTTGGCAAGTTTTTCATGGGCACAACCCACATACTCAACTCTGCTGCTCAACCCATAAATGCATTTCCCTTACAAATGTGGCACATTTAAGAGAAAATAAACAGGCTTTCCAGTGGTGTAAGATTTATTGCCAAGAAGCGTTGTTACAACAAAGAAATAATCGACCAAACACACATTTCCTTACTTTTTGTGCTTAGTTTAGTTTTCTAATGTTAGTACTGATTTCCACTAGATACCAAGTGTGTAAAAAAAAAAATCATTTTAATCCACAGGCAACCCTAATGATACATACTTGCCTCTAGAATTCTCTGTATGGGGTCATACGGCACTGTATGTATCTCAAAACTGTAGTGCAACTTGTAATTTCCAGTTCTGTCACTCACTAGCTTCCTCTAGTTTACTCATAGGTCAGTAGCTACATCAAGCAACAGGTCAAGTTAATTATGAATTTTGAGAAGCCTTCTGGTGAACTATGTAAAAATGGTGTGTAAATTTGAAGTTTTTAGTTGGAATATTTAACATTTCAGTCTGACTTTCAAATAAAAGCTGTTCAATATATTAACTTGTAAACTATATTATTATTCCAACCACTGCTGAGTCATTTACAGCTCTGAACACTGAGTATTGTGCTCATCCCACTCTATAGAAAAGAAGTTTATCTGGCAGTAGTGAATTCATTTTTATGAGTCAGTTAGGGGAACATAAACTCAGAAGTCTATATGTTACCCTGTGATCTAACTGAAAGAGTCACAGACAATACACTGGCAAAACATCCCACACCCACACCCTGGCTGGTTAACTGCCTGTTGCTGGATTTGGAAAGGATTTGAGGATTTGAGTCCCATAGTTGTCCTTTTAACTGTGGACACCTGAGAAAAGCACAAAACCAAAAGCAGCAGACCAACCAGGGTTTTTTTTTTCACAGCTGCTGCATGTAAAGATCACACACAGAGACACAGGTGTTCTTCAGCACCATCAGAATTAACAGCCCAGTCTCATAGCAAAATGTCACGAAAAAGCAGTCTATTTGTTCGTGTTCATGGACACAAATTGTCATGTTTTTCCATGACAGCACTAATTTTTAATTTTACTCCAACAGGAAGTATATTTCATGTCTGCAGACCATATGCTTTTTCTGATAAAGCATGGCATCGCCATGGCAACCAAGAAAACACAGCTTTAAAAGGAGTAGCAACCCAAACCATGATCTTTTTCTAAACACCAGTTTTAATAGATGAACCTAACCAAGTCCTTTTAACATGCTAACCAATTCTACACCGGATTCCCTTCCTGACGCAACCCCCTCATTTATCCAGACTGGGGACCAGCACTAAGGGTACACCAGCTTGTGACCCCCTGAGGTTGAGTCTGTATCTCCCCCCGGAATCAAACCGGGGATCTTTTATGTGTAAGGCGAATGTGTAAACCACAAGATCATGGAGCAGCTATTAAAAATAATACAAATGGTATGTAAAAATCTGTGACGTTTATGGCTCAACTTTTGTCTGTGGTGTGAGTGGAGAAATCATTTCCTCCACCGCCAACCCCTCCAACCTTAAAAATGTGAATTTTTTCACCTTTTAAAAGTTGAAAATGTAAAAGTGGGGCTGTTATATGTCATCACTTTCAACTGAAAGGTGGTCAATGTGCTTCACATGTCAAAAATGAATCAGTGATGATCGGTATAGAAATAGTGGGAAAGTAGAATAACAATCAGGCAGTCTTTGTTTATATGTGTATATACTGGTCTCGCAGTCATAGTATAACGTACTACCTGACATACAGCAAATACAATAGTGAAACACAACATGTCTCATCACTCTTTTGACCAATGCTGGTTCTTAATGATAGAGAAACAGCCTTCATGAAGAGCTCCTTTGTCTGTCAGTGGGCTGCTGCAACTGAGTAATTTGTATTTGTTGAAACCACTTTGACTGGCTCATCTCTGATTGTCATTGTAATTAATATGGTATTAAATTAACAGTTAAAAATATTCTTTTGTCTGATATTTACCTTTAATTTAGGGGACAAAATCCTTTTTTAAATTTATTGTACTAAAGCTAAAGAGTTTTATGCCAGATACCCTTCCTGACACAACCCAAAAGGGGACTTGTGTCTCCAGCTAGAATCAAACCAGCGACTCTTTGCTTGCCAAGCGCATGTGTTAACTACTACACTATGGAGCCACTTTTAATTTAGTGTACTAAAAGCCCAAATGTCCACTTTATCAGTCTAACGGATAAATCATTTAAGTGCAAAATATAAATAAATGTACATACTATGTGATACAAATGCATTATTTGACCAGTTTTAACACAGCTTATATTAAATTTTCCCCCCTTAAATTTACCCATCCCATGTGC
>VUQS01075607.1:6737-17638 GCA_015108495.1 Heterochromis multidens
CAAGACCCATTAAAAAAAAAAAAAAAAAAAAAAAAAAATGAGGAAACTGGACCAGAGGAGGACAAAAAATGGCAGGCCTAAAAAATGATCTACAGCAGATGAACAGTATCTTAAAGTCATGTCCTTAAGAAATAGGAAAAAAGAATCCAGCAAAGACCTGACACAGGACCTGAGAGATGCATTTGACCCTTCAGTTGATCCATCTACTAAAACAAAAACTGGACTGAAAATCAGTGGCAACAGCTCTTATGGAGTGATGAATCCAAATTTAAAAGTTTTGATTCAAATCATCATCAATACGTACCTAGGAGGTCAGGAGAGAGGTACAACAGTGAGTGTCTACAACCATCTGTAAAACAAGGTGGAGGTTTTGTCAAGGTTTGCGGCTGCATTTCAGCCAGTGGTGTTGGAGATCTTTTCGAAATTAATGGAATTATGAACACAGAAAAATCCTGTCAGATGTTGATCCACCATGCACCATCGGGAAAGACTGATTGGCAACAGCTTCATTTTTCAGCATGACAATGATCCTCAACACACTGTTAGAGTAGTAGGTATACTTTTACTGCACTATCAGTCATGGGCTGACCTCCCCAAAGCCAGGACCTCAACATTACTGAAGCAGTGTGGGATCATCTTGACAGAGAATGAAACAAAAGGCAGCCAACATCCAACGAAGAGCTTTTAATGTCCTTCAAGAATCCTGGAGAACTATTCCTGAAGACTACTTAAAGAAATTACAGGAAAGCTGCCTAAGAGGGTTTAGGCTGTTGAAGAATAAAGGAGGTCATACCAAATATTGACTTTCAAGCTCACTACAATTGTACAAACTCTCTCTTTGCCTTATTTACTTTATTTCCATGCATGTTTGCACATGTTTAAAAAATTAATTAATTAATAAAAAAAAAATAAATTAAAAAAAAAAAATCGCTGCACCTTTTTCCCATTTTTCTAGTAAAATAAAAGAAATGAATGGTGACTCAAGACTTTTGCACAGTTCTGTGATGGAGGCGAGTAAAATGTTGCTGTAATAAAGTGAATAAACAGTGAAATTAAAACCCAGGTTTAAAGAAATATATCCACTGTAATAACTTCTAATAGTTTACCCTTAAGTATAAATTCACATACTGTGGACACAAAAAGGGTTAAAACAAGGCCAAATCTTTCAAAAAAAAAACAACAACATGAGAGTATAAGCCTCATAATGTTTAACTTCTCCAGACTGTGATGTTATTTTGTATATTAAATATCATCTACATGAGAACAATACATAGAAAAAGAAGCACAGACAGAGTGGAAGAACTGAATGAAAATGATTTCTAGCACTTCTTTTTTCCCTCTTTTTCACAGCCTGAAGGTTAGACTAAGGAGGGGGGATATCATGAGTCATTTCAAATGAGTTCACCACCTTGTGTATGGTAAAGAGGGTTTTCAAATTGCCATAAATAAGCCATTATGTCTGCAAAATGACATGAAATGACTGTCACCCAGCTCAGTCAATCCTATTTCCTGAATCTAAAAATAAGGGATCAAAAATAAAGAAAAAAAAAACAGCCCTGATTGAGGTGTAGGCCAGGGGCCTGTTTCACAAACAAACTACTTACATGCAAATGGCATCCAGTTTCTCTGACAAATTGCAGATAAATTTGCCTCCAATGCTGTTGCATGAGTCACACGTATTATGTTTCTTTTGATGAGTGAAAAGTGCCAAAATTAACACAGGAGAAGATGATCTCTTTTTGCAAGTCGCAGTGTGCATGTTTCAAATTTGATGTAGTGGGCCTCAGTGCCAGAATACCCAATACACACCCATAATATTATCCTCATTCATGTCCTCCATGAATGTTATGGAGTGAGCTGAGAGAAACCAACGTGGGTTTGACGAACCAAGCAGCAGAAGAGAATAAAGCCCAAAAGAGGTCACACTGCCATGCATGACACTGTACTGATCAGAACATCAGAACTTGTCAGCTCCAATTAGAAGCACATAAGCAGATGATGAAGTGTGACCAGAGGAGAGCAGGCGTTGCATTACCCTAACCAGACCTGACACAAGAATGATCCCTCTGCCTGAGAATAAAATTTACTGGAAACTGTAAGGAAGCACATAAGTTATTTAATACAGTTTGGAAAAGAAGCTGCAAGTGGCAAAACACACTCTGCAGCAGCCACAAGAAGTATGTTGCACTCAGTGCAGGAGCCATTAACTCCAATTAGAGGGTAGCAGCTGGAGGAGACTGCTGAAGTTATGTTATTGACCAGAGTGTCTACTACAGTCTGAAGATCCATCCTGAAGAGCGGTTATTTCAGTCTTTTCAAAAAGATTAGATGGAGCTTTGCATTTAAATGATACACTTTAGTAGGAAAAGATCATTAAATCATTGTAGTCGTCACTGGGCAACAAACAACAAACTCCTGCCCTACACGCTGACAAATGCAGATAAAAAGCAAGATAACCAAAGCCAGCATCTCTGGTGGAAAGACTGAAAAGATTAAGATATCACCTTTGCATTACCACACAGGAGAGTTACACTAGTAAAACTGGCTAATTATCTTTTAACAATGTGGATTTTTCACTGTACCTTTACCATGAAATTTATTAAACAACACAAGTCTAAAGCAAGTGAACAAGGCAAGTCTAAAGCAGCATGTTGAATAGAAATTCACAGCATCCTCACAATAACAATGCGATTCAACCCATGAATCCTGTGTTCTTTTTTGTAACTCCTCATATGATGTGTTATTATTTGTTTTATGCACATTTAATATTTACTAACTGTGCAAGCTTAGCTGTTTTTATTACTTTATTTCCTTGTGGGTCTGTCTGCGTGGAGCCTAAATGTTAAATTGTGTGCACTTGTATAGTGTCTTTAAACCTCAGCTAGGTTCTACAAAGCACTTTACAGTTTGTTTCACATTCACCTATTCACACAACACCTTGCAAAAAACTCCTTGCTACATAATTGAGCTCCTCATAAAAGACGATTCAGGGCTTCGGGTGCGCAGACTAGCTGTACAGCTGAGAGAACTGCATCATTTATATCATGTCATAGTCAGCTCTGGCAGCTGTGCCATGCAGAGTACCACTGGGAGCAACTTGGAAGCAACTTGGGGTTGTGTGTACCCAAAGGAATTCTGGCACAAGCCTGCATAGCAGACAACCAGCCTTACCAGGTAACAGTGGACACCTATTGTAGAAAGAATTACCACAAGGGTGGTTTGGAGTATGTTTGCAGGGGTTTGTACCATCTGCCTATGATTGGGTCGATGCAGCAGAGCCATAACCGTGCAAGCTGCAGGCACAAAACATGTTTGTAGCTGACATCAAAATGCAATTGCAATATAATCTCTAGTTTGGTTTGCAGTAATTTGGTCATAAAGTAAAATAAAATAGGAATGTTTTGGTATAATTTCCTTAAAAAAATAAATAAAAATCAATCAAGTTTCAAGGCAATACATCACTAAATAGTGGATATATTACACTCAGAAGCAGATACTGTATGTGTTAGAGTAAAAGTAACTAGATGTATTATCTGAGAACCACAGATGTCTGCATTAAATTCTGTGCCAGTCCATCAAGCACATTTTACGATATCTCACAGGGTGTGTGACAAATTTAACCTGCAGCGTAACTGGATAAAAAGTCAAAGATTCTCTATTCCAAATTTCATGGCAATCCATCCAGAATGTGTCAAGATATTTCAGCCTATAACAAAGGAGACCAGTGACTGACTTACACTGCTGGCCCTGCAGTCATGCCACCAGGATGGCATAAACTATAATCTGACATACATACCACAGAGAGAAATTTATCAGCACACACAAAACTGCACATATGCAAATTGAAATACCCAGCACAACATTCCCTGCAAATTAAATGAAGCAACTGGTCGGCCATCCCCTCCCTCTCCCATCGTGCCATATTACAGATGACTTGCCACACGGGGCCTAGCTGTGAGCTGGCCCTCAGAGCAGCTCCAAGAGCAAGGCCTGCAGTGCCGGGCAGTAAATAACCAGCATAAACGTGTCGCGGGAGACACCCCGCAGACACCAACCCATTTAATGTTAATAGGAAAGCATCGGTTACCAGATTCTAAATAATAGCTTGCAGTCACCATGGCCAAGGATAGTTACCACAGGCGCAGGAATTTATGGAGTTAGCAAATTGCTTTCCTATCCCCATTCTTCCCCTATTTGTCCATTTTGCCATCTCTCAGCGCTGGACGGGGATGATGGAGCAGTACAGCGAGATGACGGGACTGTTGCAGCCTGCCTGACTGAGCACACCTGTCCTACGGCCACATAGCTCGGGATGATGATGCTCCTAGGTGTACAACAGCTATCATTCCATCTGGGTCTCAGGAGGGACAGCCACTTGACAGGCTGCTGAGATATTTTTATTCCAGCAGGGCCTGAGGTGTTTGAGTGTGACTGCTGGCACTTTTATTTCTTGGACAAGAATTGTGTACACACACAGAAGAACTGGAATATGCTTGGCATTGCTATATAAGCCCAAAGAATGCTATTCTCACCTGTTTTTTTAAGGTATTGATGAATGCTCTGTTTGTTATTTTGCAATTTTCTACCTAATTAAAGTGTTTGAAAAAACAATACACCTGTTTCTTTGTCTTTACTTTACAGTGTCTACAAAAAAAAAAAAGAAATGATGTATTGCCAATAGAGTATTTTCAGTTCCTTTACTGTCAACAAATACCATGAAAACATCAGAGGCAAAAACATGTCAGTCTGTCTCTTAATACTTTCTGACTTCTCCACCCTGTCTTTGGCATCCTGCTGTCTTTAAGATCTTAACACCTGCTGAAAATCCTTTTTTCTTACCTTGTTGCAGTGAGATTCAATACTATGTGAAATCACAGTTAAGTGCATTTAAGCGGCATTCACATGTTCACATTGTGCTAATACGTGTTGGTGGGAGTGCCTGACATTTAGACGGTAACTTTGACTGTGTCACAACAAGGGTGGTTGCTCGCCATAATGATCAACTTATCCTTCATTTTGACAGTGAAGGTTAATGGTTCAGTCACCCAAAGATTGATTGTGCAACACCCTCAACCTCTGAGCGTCCACTTTCAATCGCAAGGGGATTGCACAGGTCACACAGGTCCCCTTGCCTCCCGAGGCACCTCCTGGTGGGAAGCAACCTATCTCCTGTTGCAATGTGACTTCACAGGCAATGAGATTGCAAATTCATTGCACACAGTCGCAGTAATTTTGGTCATGCCGTGGTCTCTAACAACTGTTTTCCCTAGTATGACTGTAGCATAAGCGGCACCAGCAACCATCTGACTCTCTAAGGATGTTTTCATACTGTAATACAAATTGATTGGTTGTGCTGTCGCATGAAAAGTTAAACAATTAAGTTTGGCATCGCATTCAAAGTGGGGTTATCAGTCGAAAGCAATTAGGCCTGAGAACATGTAGCCTATATACGAGTGTTGCCTTATAGGTACCAATGGAGGACACCACATTTAACCTGAGAATTTAAACCAGAAACTGGAGTAAAATACAGTTTTCCAGCTTGGAATATAGTTTTCCATTTTTATAAAAGGTAAAATAATATTAAAACAGGAATAAAGACTTAATTTGTTGGGGGCCATTTTTAGCCATTTGGGAGCAAGTTGGTGCATATATGATCAACTTAACACTCAATACACAGGAGCCTGGCAACTAGTGCAAGTCTATGTCTAAGATTTGGCTACACAGACAATCATTGTTGTCAATTCAGTGTTGGATTGGTCTTTTCAATGTAGGAGAGTACTAGAATTTCACCTCATTCATTTTAACAGTGCTGTCAGCTAACAAAGCTGCCCTAAATAAGGCACAGAAGTGGCGATCAAGTTTTTAGAGATTTCTTCCTGACTTCCACTTCTTACTGGTGTATATCTACCTTCTTCTTCTTCTTCTAGACTGTCACAGATGACACCTCGTCCAATCAGATAGTCTCACGTGTGTCTGCTTGCAAATGAGAACAAACTGAGAAAAGATGTAACAAAAGAAACTTAGAATAAACCTAATTTACAAACTACAAACTCAGTAGATTTTTTTTGTTTAGTCAAAGCTGATTTTCATGCTGTGCAAGAATGAGTAGCATCAAATGGCTTCATCTGATGGGAGGAAAATGAGCCCTTATATCTGCAGTGATGCTGTCTGTGTGCAGATTCCAATGGGATTACACTACATTATTGCTAATTATACTTATGTAAAGATGAAAGGCAGCCTATATTAATGTCACTTTAAATACTGAAAAATTAAGTCACAAAAGCGCTTTCGCTTTAGATATTAAGTCTGGCAGTGTGGAAAAAAAAATCACAGTGGTCCTCATCTTCCCCACTGGAGAGCAAGGTGATATCAATAAGGTCAAAAATGGGGTCAGCACTAATAAAATCACAAAAGCACTTTGTCCAGTTCTACTCCATGAGACACTATTGAGGTCTCAACCCGTGAATTCATCGCGATGTTACTCTTTGTGGAAAGAAAATATGAGACCAGACTGATTATTCATGATCACAGTATCTGAATCTGACCTACAGTCACTTGTTCATTGTAAACAAAGGAAAATCTTCTGGATAAGAATATGCAATGTCACTACAGCACTTGGTAGGTTGCTAATTCTTAACGCTCTGCTAGAGTTACTGAAGACCCGGGGCAGACTTTAACAGAGGATGACATTTTCAGATCACTCTCCTGAATTAAAAAAGGAGAGAGAATAAAAAACATGCCCGAGACAATCTTTAACACAGTTTGCTCCCTACATAACATTATAAATAATGCATTCCAAAAATACATTTTTAGGATTCATGAGAGGAGATTTAAACAAACCATGAAAGACATCAGCTCTCCACTTTGATTTAGGATTAACCTCTCACCCTACCAAAACTGTGAAAAGTTGTACAAATGGTTAGTTTACTATTGAGTGTGGATGCATGGAAAGAAATGAATTTACAATCTTATACAATTTATCCAGACTGATTAACCTGTACATCACATACTGACAGTGTGAAACCTGTTAATCTAGACTTCTGAAGTTAGATAAAAGTCATAGCCAAATGGCACAAAGAACCCCTAAAAGTAATGAAAAATGGTTCCCATTTGATATCTACAAATTAATGCATAAATGGTTATAAATGCTACTAAAAGCAATGGATTAACAACTGAAACAGTTGTGATTCACTGATTGAATAAGATAGCTTTCCAAGAGACTGTACAGCCAAACGGTCGTAAATGTGGCCAAACCAATTGTTTGACACGAATTCAAATCCACATATTTGCATGCAACATGACGGCTGGTGTCAGGGAAGAGGTACTTCAGAGGTACTTCAGCTGACAGGGCTGCGAGGGCACAGCAGACATAAAAGGTTGGGAACCCCCGCCTTTACATTATCTGACACGAGCGGCAGTGGCACCATCCTCTCCAGAATGAATAAATGACATTAAAATGGGATGATTTAATCTATATTCTGCTGAAAACAGCTTGAGGGAGAGTGTTGAAAATGCATAACATAAAACATGACCAGAAGGCATGTAGAAGAAGAAAGGCACTGAAAATAGAACAAGCTCATAGTCCTTTTAGAGTCTTTCACAATTATAGTTCACCACTGCATGGACCCTTAAGAGTTCTGCCAAATCTGGTTACAAAAGAGAAGCACACAATATATGAGCTGCTATGGCATACGCTACCATTATTAAAACCACTACGTGGATTTATTTTTTAATATTACAGATGTTTTGCAGCTGTGCTCAAGATCAAAAGCTGTGCAATCCTGTCATCAAATCAAATTGGATTTCCAGAAAAGAAAAAAAAAAAAATCTGATGAGCTTCTGTTAGCCTTTGGGCTTTGAGGAAAATGCTCTTTCAGTGTAAGTACAGGAAGATTACTGACCATAAAAAATACTCCAAGTGAATGCAGATTGATATAGCTGGAAGGTTCTGCAGAATGACAACATTAAAGCCATTTTTAGAGGAATTTCTCTGTGAGATTGGGTGTCACTCCAAGCCCTTTTGGGAGAGAAATATTGCACAGCTCTTTTTCTTTACCAGCAAAATAAACCATTTAAAGCTCAGAGAGACGTTCAGTTTCAACCTGGGTTGGGCCATGAATAAGTGTTACTGGGGTTTATGATCACAGATGAAAGGAAAAGAATAAAAGAAAATATCACCGGCCTTGTAAGAATGAGGGAGAGCAATGCTTTTGATGTTGAAAACCAAGATTTTTCCAGAGAGAGGTTGTTTTTTTTTTTTTGTTATTTAACTGATTCTTAAAATGACCATCAAAGCCGGAATGTGGGCACAGCAGCAGTGATATATGACAGATATTTTCCCAGGTGACACTTTAAAGAACCAATCAGTAATTATGAGGAATATCCATAATTGAAAGCTGCAAAATTGAGGACAAAATATGCCGAATCTGAAAATCTGAAAATAAACTTTAGTGTAGTTTGTATTGACACCTGTCAGTCAGCTCGGGAGTAAGAGTAGGTTCAGATGTCTTTTAGTTAGTGGGGATTTCATTTGGTTGACATCTGGGTTTAAATATAGGCTACTGCTGCTGCTGTCACGTCCACGGAAGCACACAAGATTACCTTCCTCTCCTCCAAATATATTCCCTAAATTATCCCACACTGTGTTGCATTCTGGGGCCCTGAAAGGAGTCTCGGGGCTTAAGACGCACACCGTGTAATTGTAACCATAATTACTCGCGACATTCAGAGTTCAAATCCGGCTCAACACCTCAGCCTGCCATCACACGTCAGTCTCCACCCATACAAACTGATGAGGCAGAAAAGACCTAAAAATGTTTCTTTTTCCTGCAGTAAGGGACACTCGAGAGGCAAGTTGCAGGGGTGAAGAGGGATCTGGCAGGCTCTTTTCCTGAGCTCCACAAAACAAGCGCACGCTGGGGCGCACACTTAATCAGTGTCTTTGAATTTACTTCCTTTCCTTCGCAATTAATGAACTGATAAACTGTGGTCTGCGCACAGCCTAATTCATTCAGTGTGTGTGCTGTATGCTGTTGAACAGAGGAAGGGGGAAAAAAGTCGAAAACACGAGTAGAGGCTGCCTAAACGTTCAGCACCTTTTGATCTGGCAGCTCCACCGGTCAGAAAAGCGCGCATGCATACACGGGTTGACGTCCTGAAGCTTATCCGGCAAACCTCATCCATCACACAGATGTCTGGCTTTAAAAATACATCTGGCAGACTGTGACCAGTACGATGGCCAGTACTCAACTGCAGCAGCACAGCCAGTCTCCATCTCAACACGCACAAGAGTAACCCAAAGGCAATTTAAGAAGCCAGTCACTGTCAACACCATGTTCCTCTGTTTGCCCTCAATGTGAGGGTAACCGGTTGAACACATTTCCTGCAGTAATCGCTTAAGAAGAAGAAGAAGAAGAACCCCTGAACAAAAATCTTACCTTTCTCTCCCTGAAGCGAGGATTTGGCTCAGGTAGGACTGATACAGCTCAGCTGTTGGCGCAGAAGCCGCTGAAATAAATAAGCTACTCCGGTGGATGCAGCCGCGACATGAGCTGAAGAAAGTGAACAGAGCAGCAGCGCAGAAGATTTGAAACGGCGGAGCAGCGCAGCGCTGTACCGGCGGCGGAGTCTGTGTCTCTGACGCTGACATCAGAGGGCTGCTTTAAGGTGGCTCCGCTCGTTCACATCAGCGACACGGCACACAGAGGCTTTCATGTGCTGGGTTTAACTGTCTCAGTAAAGATTATAAGCTGCAAATAAAATGAAACTGTAATAGAAAACTTGCGTTACTGGAGCTGCAGGGGGGAGGCTCCGTGGGAGCTCAATGGGAACCGTACAAAAAGAGCTCAGGAAGTAATTTGGCTCAAGGTTGAGAGAGCGCGCGCGCGCACAGCTCCGCAACCCTTTATTATTTTACAGCAAACCCAAAACTTCAGTCAAGCCCACAAGATGTGAAATAAAGTTCTGATATTCGGCTTTGTCCTTCTAGCCCAGTTCTGGGTGGTTATGTCGCCCATAAAACACCTGCAAACAATAAGCATACATATTTACCGTCTATTGCAGAGCTCCATGTGTATGGAAGGGATTGAGGGAACCACTATGCTTATTTCCACCTTCACATTTTATTCTTGGGAACCACTAGAGCAGCTTTGTATGATCCACAGGTCAAAATAACCTTTAATGACCCTTTAAGCCAACTTTCCTCTGATTGGCTGCCCCTGGCAAACAGAAGCTTTGAACAGCAGGTGTGCCTGAGATGACCATATTAAAGATGTTCCCTCTCTGCAGATGCAGAGGCCTGGTTTGAATCTGCCCCAAGGGTATTTACTAGGTATCTTCCCCTGGTCTTTCTTGTCTTATTGCAACAAGGGCTAAAAAGCCCCCCAAAATTAAAAAAGGATATCCCTTCTCTAAACATTATGCAGAACCAATAACAGATAAAACTGTCTGAAACTGAGCATTCAGAGGATTATTTTCATATAAACTGACATTATTCAAAACTTTTACCATGTTTATATCAGTATCCGGGCTGTAAAAGTACATATTTGACAGAAAATAATGCAAAGCATTATATATCCCCTTTTAAAAGTCAAAAATAAGTGAATAATGTAGCGCTCAACACACTGTAGCATGCACGGGAATCCAAGGATGCAACCATGGGATCTGAGTCAGTGAGTTTTCATTTCCTCAACAAATGATGAAATTAATAATTTGTTGCATACCCAAGATACACTGCTTTGTTCATTTTTATTTTTTTTTTCCAAGGGCCCACTTAAGCTCAGGCAGTTTTCTGAATTTCTTTCGAATTATCCTGCAAACTGGGTTCTATCCAACCTTCATTGGGTATAACCAAAACACTGAAATTAAGGAAAAAAAAAAAAAAAAAAAAAATAGGGATTTTA
>VUQS01075607.1:17658-30913 GCA_015108495.1 Heterochromis multidens
AGTAAAGAAATAAAAAAAAAAAAAAAGAATTCAGCAGTGAGTGAGTGTAGAGGTTCTTTTCTATTGCTTTTTACAAAGTATTTTCTTCAATAAAATTTCAAATTATCCTGAAATGAAGAAATGTGGACAGTATGCACACACAAGCACAACAGAAGTTAGGCATTTGATATTCTCTGAATAAGGATAAAATACCAAAGAGAAAGTTGAAGTCCATGTAGTGATTTTTTTTTTTTTTTTTTAACAAAGCATTTTTAAAATAAAGAGACATGGAGCCAGGGGCCTATTTACCATCCAGGTTGGTTCCTTCCAAAATTAAACCAAAATACTGTTTTACAGTGGTGGACTGCGATTGATAAGAAAGAGGCAAAACTTAGGGTTTTAAATGGTTAAATTATTTTTAACTTTGCATCTCGTGAACTGTGATGTGCTGTGTTGTTAAGATACAACAGGTCATATTTATTTGCTTGTAAAGGAAAATTCTTACACTTATTTAATTTTCAAGAGTGCAAGAGTCAGGTTTTGCAGCTGACAAGCTGTACAAGAAGAAAACACATTATGATCTCATTGCTAAATGTACAATACTATAAGTAACAATAAGCACAGATAAATCTATTTACATAAACAGATACTCGCATACTTGGAAGAGGCGAGGACGTAAATATGTACAAGTCTTTTAAAAAAGGAGGGGGATGTAAGAAACTGTTGTTTTTCTTCTCCACTGAGTTGGGCTTCTACCTCTGCTGTGTGTCACCCTGCCCGTCATCTGCTTTCAGCTGCCAGCTGATGTTACTCTGAACAAAGTGTTTAAGGCCGTCATAACCCTGAGTGAACAGATACTCCAGGTACCAGTTCCATGGCTTGGAGTGCTGAAACACACACACACAGAAACATGCCAGGTCAGATTGCAGACATCTGAAGATTTGTGTGATCAAAGATGTCTCTATTAATCTGTGAAACATGATTGATGCACATCAAACTACATGTGAACTGTATTATAAATGCAGGGAAATTGAAAGGAGACCTCTCGTACCTTTATGGAATTGAGGTCCATGTCCTTTTTCCCCGGCCAACACTGATAAAAAGAGAACATTAATATTTATCGACAGCCAGCCTTGGTAAATCTCACAGGATCACCACTGGATGCAACCAAAAAAAGGTACGTATATTATTAAACTTGATGAAAACCCCATCTCATGCTGCACTCATTAATAATAAAATCTCCCTCTGTATTAATGCATCATCTGTGAAAGATACATTAACACCACATTTATCTGGCCTGTAAAATGATTAACCACACTGCCTGCTGGTTCAAATTCCCTGTGCAGAATGAAAATAAGGATGGAGCTGGTTTTATTTAATAGAAGACGCATTTTTTGGACAGTCAAAGGTAGGATTCAATCCAAATCCAGACATAAATGATGCACACTCACCTTTTGGTAAAAGGTAATAGCGTAGCTCATGAAAGCAGGGTGGTGGACGAGGTCGAAACTCGACCAGTATTGTGGCACGCTGCTCTTGAGAAGCAGCTCTTCTCCCAGCTGCACACCCGTGCCTGGATGAAACATTCTGGAGTTCCACAGGCAGTTGACCATGACGACTACGTAGTGGTTGAACTCACGGAAAGTCTGGCGGCTGATGTGAAAGGCCTGCTGAAAAACACATTTCATAAGGAGAAAGTAGAGTAGAGGTCTAGCTGAACCGCACAGATCTGATGCTGTGATGATTAATTTGAATGCCATTTACCCAGACTGTTTTACTTAAAGGATGCCAATGACATTTTCAGGCACGCGTACTGGTTTGCCTGACACATACTTTAAAATTCGCAGCTCACAGCAGCTGCTGTAATAAAGAACAACATTAAGTTCTCATCTGGGAAGATATTAAAGTCATCAGGTTTAGATAAATGCTTGTAGACGCCTAGAGAGCCTGACTATAAAAACTACAAAAGTGAATCAAAGGACATATTGCAACATTGAGAGAGCAGCAACTAAAACCTTAAAGCATAAGTTTAATATATAATATTGTACATATGTAATTACACATATATACAGTTTCACATGACAAAAAAATAAACATTAATCTTTACCTCTGTCACTTTCTCTTGGCTCTTGGCTGATGTCAAGTTCACTTTGTACCTGACGGGGGAAAAAAAGAAGAAAAAAAAAAGGTAATGGACCAGTGGACTCTGATCATAAATCACTGCACAACAGCCAGTTCTCTATGGTCAGTCAAAAAACACCATGCAATTATGTTTCAATTTTGGAGTCATGGCTTTTTTTACTTTTAGCTTTGGTAAAATTATTTTAAAACCCCAGGGTGCACTCAATTAGCTAAGCTATAAGAACGTGTGTTATTAAAGCCTAGAGTTATAAATGATACTTGAATTCCACAAAAGGAAAAAATCTGAAGAGGGCTTTAGTGTATTGCCTCTTAGCCTCTATCATAAATAATGTATTAACATGTAAGTTCAATTAAGCCATTTGATTTCAATTATGGTCCTTTATCAAATATGTATAAGCAGCATATGACATACAACATTTAGGGCATTGCTAATGTATGCATTAAGATAAGCTTATGGCAGCTTCCCAGAGAGATGCAGACCGCCCACCTGTGTATGATGTAGGCCAGTCTGTCCACGCTGACAGGGTCAGTGGCAAACAGGGCTGGGTAAAAAACTCCAGCTGGAGGCATCACTATGAGAGGGAGGCCATACTTCAGAAATGTGTCACAAACCTGCAGGAGGAGAAAAACATGTAGCAAACACCCACAGAGCTTAAAAAGTTAAAGCAGAGACTCAAACATAGAATATATATCCCTGCTAAAGCTTTTAGAAAGAGTCTGCTTTGTTAGAAGCTGATCTTTAAAGTTGTTCTGGGAATCCTATGTTCTCTCTACTTATGGTTTGCCAAATAAGGCTGGGCGTGTGTTTTTAAGATACCAAACCCTACTAATACAGCATTCTGTGAGGTAGGGGTGGTCAAACATCTCGAGGACCTTTAAATAATGTTACACAATATTGAAATAACAATAAAGCTCAAATACAGATTGTGACAAAGCCACAAACAGATTAAATCAGTAACTCCAGCTTCTTTACCGTCTCATAGAAGTCCAGGACAAAGCTGAGGAGGAGACTATGACAGCCTTCAAGCTGAAGCCCCACAGAAGCCAGTCGACCAACAAAGTGAATCAGCTCCATCACCGAATCTTTAAACCCTGACAGAGTCATGTTTCTGGAACACAGGGCAGAGCAGAGAGTCATACACTTTACCCAGAACTGATGCCAAGTGAAACTTCTTATACCATTTAAATCATGTCCTTTGAAACTTTGTTGCAGTTTTTTTATATAAAACACAAGAAACCATCCAAAGCAGCTTACTGCAAACACAAATGACAAACACTGAATCAAACAGATATTAGAAAAGTGCACACAAAAACAATCTGTGATCAATGATTTCTTCAATAAGTTGTACACTGGCTAAATACCACAGGTGAACTTGGAAATGGCACTGAGTAAAATGGATCTTTCCACTTACTGAAGGCATTTATTGCTGGATTATACATGTGATGAAGCCCAGGCATTTAAACATAATTGACTCTTACACCACCTTTCAATTTGGAAGCTGGAAAATCGTTTCCCTGGATATTAGGGTGGCACTCATTCCCAAACAAATTTCAAATAAAGGACTTGTATAAATAGGCTCAAAACCCAAAGCGAAAACATATCAATAAACACGTCTACCTGAGTTCCCTTAGCTGCCATTGGATAATAGATGGATTCAATTCAAGCTAAATGGTTGTAGCATAAACAAATGTTGGTTGTCTTTCAAGATTTAACATAATTAAGAATAAAAAAGTCAGAAATGTTGCAACAAGAAACTTGACATTTAATTAAATTTGACAATAATCAAATTACTTTACCTTGTCTTTGGAAAAAAAAAGTAATTAGTCAGTTAATGAGCAATAAATAAAGGCAATCAAGGCAATGAGATGACATTTCTTGATGCAAAGTAAAAGTTTCAAGCAACAAGAAAGCAGGAAGCAGGTGTAATTTTCTACTTAGGTTATCATATTTGGCACTTCAAGTCTCAGAACTAGGGTGTCTAACCAGATACCTGCTCTGGATTGCATTACCTCGGCCTCCAGTACCATCATTTATGACCATGATCTGTCATTTACTCGCTAATAAACTTAAGCTTGAGGACTTGCTTCTTTCTCTTTACAGTTTTGCCAAAATTCAAAACATGCAGTTTCAGAGCTAAAAAATTTGTTCATGCATGTGTTACTTCTAGGCTGGACTACTGTAATTCCTTATCATCAGGTTATTATAAAGGCTCCACAAGAATCTGTTAAAACTAGAATTGAATTTAAAATCCTTCACATGTATGTCCTGAATGATCAAATCCCATCATATCTTAAAGACCTCTTAGTACCTTCAAACTTTCCTTTTTGGTCAATCTTATAATCAGGGCTGATGCTGAACCATCCCTTAGTTATACTGCTATAGACTCAGGCTGCTGGGGAACTTCCCATGATGCACTGAGTGTTTTGTCTCCACACCTCTTTTCACTCCTCTTTGCACTTCTCACTATTATAAGCCATTAACTTTTGTCTAAACTCTCCTGTAGTTTGCGTTTTGTTCCGTTTGCTGTTCCTGGTGTTTGTATTTTCCTCTGCTTCGTCTTCACCAGGTGATCTCGTGCTGGCAGTTCTACTGCTCCGAGCAAAGCTTGTAATCTTGGAGAAGTTACGGAGGAAAACAATGGGGTTTCAGAGCTGGAGCTGTTCCAGCGATCATCATGGAGACTGTGAGGTGTTTGGACAGCAATATGGACGAGCTTGGTGAGCTGACTGAGCCCCACAGGGAGGACCAACAGTAGAGTTTGATGTGCTTCATGGAGTGTTGCAGCAAGGCATTGACACACTCATACTTCCTGGACAACAGTGGGACTGTATTGACTGGATTCAGGATTTTTCAGGCGGACAGGGACATTTATCTCAGAGGTAAGAAGAAATGTGGAGGGATTGAACTAGTTGTGATTGAAAAGGGGTGTAATCCTGAACATGTTACTGCAAAGGAATGTTTATCTGGCTTGAATAATGGAACTACTCGCTGCTGGAAGGTGTCCATTTTGCTCACCGAGGGAATTCATCATTGCTGCTGTCTGAATCTAGTTTGAATCACCACACTGCTTGTTTTCCTCCATCAGCCGATATAGAGGTCATCCAAATGACTGAGGCTGAGGTGTTGAATGGATGGTGCTAATTAATGGATCCTGAACTCTGAACCACTTACTGAACATGCAGCTGAACACGCTCTTTAATATCTGACACAAGGACGGATGCAGAAAATTTTTACCTCCACATACCACAATACCTGCATAATTTTAGATGTAAGTTCCTTATTGAATCATATTAGATTCTGATCTATTGAGGTCTTGATTTTCTATTCAACTGGCTGCTGTATCACAGATTTTGGGATAAATAAAGTATTTCTTATGTTATCCAATCCTTCCTCGCACTCTCGACTAGTTGTGGCTGTCCCTCCCTGAGCCTGATTCTGCTGGAAGTCTCTTCCTGTTAAAAAGGGAGCTCTTCCTCCCCACCTACTAGTGAATGCTAATATCAGATCACTGAATCATCCAGGTTCTCTTTCTAAAGTCTGTTTCTTACAGTATAAAGTGCCTTGAGATTACTGCTGTTTGGGAAATGTCTATATAAATAAAACTGAATTAAACTGAAACTCACATGGACGTGTGGCTGTTGAGGCTGATGTCCAGGTCGTCCTCCAGCGCATACACAGAGTGCCAGGTCAGCCACTTTAACAGCATGTTGTTAAGACACTCTATCAGTCCACACTGCAGAGACAGACATGAAACAGAGAAAAAGAACCAGTTATGCAGTATTTTAAACAGTGAACGGATACAAAAGGCTTTATTGCAGTGTTTTAAATACAAGACAAATACTGCATTTTTTTTTTTTTTATTAACTTTGAACAGTAACAGGAACAAGTTTGCTCTGCTTGTGTCTGAGAAAGAAAAACCTACCTTGAAAAACAGCGAGGATGTGAAGAAAAGCTGCATGAGGGGCTCAAACAGAAGCCTTCTGATTTCTGAACAGGGGGAGACAAAAGGTCACTATTGTACCCGACGTACAACTCAATGCACTACAGTTCCTAATATAAAGAACAAAATAACAGAGCTTGCTAAGATGAGAACATGACTGTAATTTTATTCAAGTTGACTACAAGGTCAGGGAGAAAACCAGTGTTGTGCAAGTGTATGTTCGACAGACAAAAGAAAAGAAAAGTGAGCCATGAAGAAAAAGATGGTCATTGCAAGCAGTGGTCTGTGGAGGCAAAACTCACGGGAACTTGGAACAACTGGAATGTTGCTCAGCAGGCCAAGGATCTGTGGACGGAGTAGGGAGCCATCCCAAACATTTAGAAATTTATAGAGAAAAGCCTCTGAACTGGAAAACCCCTCCTGTTGGGAAAGAATTTGAAAAATAACTATGTGAAATAAATCTTTAGCTCCGGTTTGGTATACAGCAGGTGTCAGGTAAGCATTTGCTGCAGGTTAATGAGTACCACAAATAATGAACAGTGTTTGTGAGGTGTGGAGGTTGCTGTCTGTGCTTGACGCATCAGGCTCACCTGGAGAAAGTGCTGTGCAGACAGCAACTTGTTCAAAAACTGGAGAGCTTCTTCTGAAGTCTGGCTGGCTCCTCCATCGCCACAGAATAAAAACTCTTTAAAAATACAGCAAAAAGGGTATTTACTGAGTGAAAAATTCAGAGGAGTACAAAGAGGACAGCAGGAGATTTCACATGCACTGCATCTTCACACAGAGACATACCCTCATATGTCTTTAAACCCTTCCCCTTCAATAAAAGAATCCCTTTAATATGGCAACTAAGTTAAGTTATGTTAGGGTTCAACTCAAGGTCAGCTCTGCTTTTGCTGTAACTTCTAGAAAGAACATGTCACAGCAGTTATGTAGTTGTCCCTGTGTGCTCCCGACTTACCTTCGTGAAAAGCGTAGCCTAACCAGAAATTGAGGCGCAGGAGGGCAGACTCATCCTGCACACAGTCCAGGTACTGCAGTGCCAGACTGGAACCCAGCAGTGAGCCCATCTGAGCAGGCAGCTGGTGGAAACACATAAAGGAAAATTATGATTAAGATACTAAAATAACCACATATCCATAAAGAAAAACAGGTACACAGAGGCAAAAAAAAAAAAAACAAAGTTACAAAAGCTGATCTGAATAAGAAAAGAATAAGAATCAACAGATGCTTGTGTCCTTGTCACTGAGTTGGCCACCAATCTAATTCTGAGCCAGTTCCTCAGAATCTGGTAATCCCCATAATGGCAGTACTGGGACATTTCTTCCACCACACTGGATAGTTTATATAGTCCCTTATTGTGCCTGAACAGCTGCCTCTCAATATGGGGACTTTGTCAATTTAATACACGAATTAGAATGAGAGGACGACAGACTGTAAATGGACACAACTCAGCTCTTCAGTAATTATGGAGCAACTGTATCATTAAACTGAGAAAGCACCATTCTGCTTTTGACAACAAGAAAGCTGGCCGTGAGGGAAATAATCAATGATCCTTTGTCAATGCCTTTGCTGAATAGTTTTATGAGGGAAATTGATTGCACTCATCTGTCTTTCCTAACACGTGGCAAAGCACCACTCTCCCTGCAATAAACACATTTGGCACCATCGTCCTCCAAAGCCTTATTGTCCACGTTTGCTTTGTGGGCAGTGAAATAGGTGAATTTATGTAGCATGACGCATAAAACCCTGCAATCCATTTAAAATGACTTATATTGGTTTATCAGGTCACTGAATCTGCAGGGCAAATAGACATTTATGGAAAAGCTTCTCTAAATGACCATTTGCTTTGCAACTTTGTCCAATGCATTACTCAGATACATCTCCACTAACATCTCTTGCTTTCATTACTCATAAAGGACAAATAACACGCTCATGATATCTGTATAAATAAAAAAAGCAACAGCCTGTTTAAAAAATAAATAAATAAATAATGACAAGCACTCTGCTCGTGAAGTCAGTTTGTGCTCTAATCTAATAAAGAGCCACAGGCCACTTATGCTGTGGATTCTCGAGGACAAAGTTGTTAATGGCCAAGCACAAAGTACTGACAAAAACAGAACAGTAACACAGCACCACCCTGTGGTCCAGAGGATATATCACAATTTAAAGACGCTACTACTTTTTCTTATGGACCACTCAATTTTGAAGTTTTGTGCCATTTTGCTTCAATAACATGTCTTCTTTCAGACTCATGAAAAGAAGATAAAATACACATTTAAGTTTCTACTCCACTTTCTCTACTGGATGTTTATGAAAAGTAGTACATGTCAGATGAGATAATACCTGATTTGAAAATTTCAACAGAACATTTAGGAAAATTTGACTGTACTGAATTTTATAAATACTTATACTCTGAGCCAGAAATCTCCACTTCAGTAGTACATCCAAACTTTCCCATTTGATTCCTATGTTCTGGAGGTTTTTACAGACTGTTTTTAATGAGTCACTCAGAGCCTGATGCACAGAACATTTTATTCCAAAAAACATGAACGTGGAACTTTTGTGTCTTTTAAGGGGATGATTAAAAGAACCTCTGACTCTAATACGCCAATAAAATAAAACATGAATTTTAAATCTGATTTAATCCAAGATTAAGATTTTTGTTCTGGAAAACTGTGCTAATTGGCATACATATTTTAACAGTGCCTAATTTGCATATTTAAACATAAAATTTCAGAAAATCCCTAATACAAAAAAAGTCCTCCAATATAAGTAGTCATCTGAGGAAATTTCATGCTGATACCTTTTTGTACCCTATCCACCTATTACGAGTCTCCTTAAATAGACTTGGGTATAAAAAAAAGATTGTAAGGTTTACATGCTGCATCTGATTTCCTGGGAGATAACAGAGGCCATGCATCCTAGTAGAAAGTACCAACTAGCATACATTATATGTATATATAATGATTAACAGCTGATTTGTAAAATTTGAAGTAGATAAGAGAAAGCAACACATCAAAGGATCAAGAGGCCTCCCCAGTGTCGGCACTCGACAGATGCAGAACTCTGAGATTTATCACAGGAGAAATTACCTCTATACGATGCATATTTTCCAGCAGCTGAGCAAAGGAGTGGAGCTCCACCAGAGGGACCACCTTTCTGCTGGAGGACTGCTCAGTCTGAGCCTCTTTGTTCACTACAGGAATCAAAGCAGGAAATTCCAGGTGGCACCGTTTCTAAGAAAGAAGCAGAAAGTAAAAGGCAAAGGTTTTAAAATCACAATAAACTGCTTGAATACAAATTATTGTGTAGTAAGGCTGTGTTTCTGCAGTTTAAATCAGAATGAAAATAATGGTTAGTTTTAGAGTTTGTGGTTGTGTGTAAAATGGATTTTTTTGGTCTATTAAAGCATTTTTTATTTTTTTTTAAATGTGCATCAGGACAGATAATCTTTCTAATCCAAGCCAAATCTTCCTACTGACACAAACAAAGTACAAACTGAGGTGAACCTCCAACAAATGAAAAGCTGGGAAGGTACTGACAGGCAGCAGTAGCTGAGGTGTGGCAGGACTGCTTGCAAACAGTAAAAAGTTCCATACCCTTTTCCTTGGGTTGGTTTTATCCTTGTTCGTGAAGACCAGACTGATGCTGGAAGCCCCTTGCAAACCATTCCTCTTCTGGACAGCAATCAATGCTGATTTCCAGGGAGTAATGTGGTTCTTAAACCCACTCTATAACAAAAGAGGAAACGACCATGTTGGCTTTGTTTTAAACAAAATGGTCATATTACAAGAGCAAGTACATTTTATGTACAAACCTTCATCCGTGATGGAATGGAGAGTGTCACCAGTTCAGGGCAAAACACTTTGTAAAGTGACAGTAGGTGCAGGAGGAAAGGCTGCCTTCCCTGAGAAGAAAACAATCAATATCAGCACATGTAATCAAGTCCCATCTTTGCACTCTGCATCGCCTTTATTGTGTTTTTTAATAATAAGGAGTACAACAAGGGCAACTGGAAGGGTAACTGTTTATGGGAAAATTGTGCAGTTGCATTTCTGGAATTAAACACCAAAATGATTCTCACACTGAGGAAGGAAATCATGAAATTCACTTGATTAATGGCTCTCGATGACATAAAAACAGCAGGATGCTTACCACTTTAGACTGTAGCTCCAGTAGCTTCCTAACTCTGAAGACTCGCACTATAGTGACAAAATGAGATGTTAATAATCCTCAGAGAAGTGATGAGAAAAAGGTGAAATAAAGAAGTAAACTGAAAAAAGGGGGGAACAGTATGTGGATCATATTTCAGGTGTGAAAATATTTGGCTTACCGCTTTCCTTTCTGGTCAAAAGATACAGAAGATGGCAGACAAAAGGGCACTGAAAAAATTTGACAACATGATTCACTAATTCCCATCTCATTTTATTTCAGCGGTAGACAACATCACAAGTAATGTTGGAGAAGAACTGGGGCCTGTTTCCATATGCAGTTTTACTAAATTATGAGGACAAATACTAATAAAATCTTCATTAAGTGTTACTGAATTTTAGACGTGGGTGGGTTTTCTGGTTTTAGCAGTACTAATATAACCCTAACTCAGTGAACCTGCTTTATGAAACTAGTTGCTGGTAAGGAGGCATTTTTCACTGACTGTTAACATTGAAGTTCAGCCAAACAGGGAAAAAAGCAAAGAACAAACATGATCTAAAGTATGCAAATAATAGTCCTAAAAGATGTAAACAACTTATTCATCTTCCCAGCCAAGAAATCTTCATTTCTTTAAATACCTCAAAAATACAAATATTGCAGTTAAAATAAAAAGAAAATAGCTTAGTGAAGCCCATGTTTGACATCTATAAATGAACAGTATACCATTTTGGCTTGATACCATCAGATTTGTCTAAACAGCTTATTACAACCATGCAAATATCACAAGCACACTTACCAGATTTTCATCTGTGACAAAGTTGAAGATGAAGCCATAAATTGCTCGTAGCTGGTCCTTTGTATCAATCATATCAAATACGGTCAATACCCACTTTATGAAAAGAACCTACATGGAAGTGAAACAAAAAGAGAAGTTTAAATTCTTAATTTTAATTCTTAACAAAAACATCATAAACTCTTTCAACTTTAGAAACGAAAAGGCACTACTTTTTGTAATGGAACAGAGCTGCAGGCAGCGATGAAGGAGCCAAGCAGTTCAGCAGGGAACAACTGTCACAACAACTTGAACTATTTGTGTTAAAAAAAAAAAAAAAAATGTCTGAAAGAACTGATAGGAAAAAATTATCAATTGGCTTCATTGCCAAATTTTATTGGCTGTGACAGACAAAATCCACACAACTTCTGTTTGGTTGGTCTGAAAATAATCTGTGGCAATTTTAAGAAAGACTCAACAAAATGTTTGACCTATGAAAAATGTCTAAACCTTTCTCCAAGTTTCCAAAATTCAGGAGTTCAGAAGTGGAGCATTTAGTCTGCACAGTGTCTTTTATTTTGAAAATTGACTGGTTTCTCTATGCTGCTCCTGCATCTCACTTCCTGCACTTTTCAGCTGCTATTTGCAATTCAAAAATAGACCCTGCACTATTTTGAGCAACACAGAGCTGAAAAGGTGCCCTTGGTATCATTATACTGAGTGGACACGATTAGCTCCAGTGGCTGAATTGGTGCTGAAATGGAGCTGTAACTTAGCCACACTTGTGCGTTTTCTGGGCAATATTCTTCCAACCAATAACTACTGATATATAAGTTTTACTGGAAACCAAATTAACCAAATGCTGACCAAAAGAAGAATAACAAGGTTTTAATCTTGAAATTATAATATTTTTTTAGTGTAAGTATTTTATGTGCACTTACTTGAGTGCTGATGGGCATCTTCCCAACACTCAGCCAAACCACTGCTCGAACAACAGCCTCCTGTGGCACCACAGAGGCAGGAATCAGACACTTGAGCACCCGGACACATGGAGCAGTCCCTGCACAGAAAATTCAGAGACAAAATTTCTCAAACAAAAGCAAACGTAAAGAGACTGTAGATAATATGCTATCCAAGACATTAACACATTTTATACACTGTCCAGGCGTTTTTACACTTTAGGGAATGAAACTCATAATAACAATTCATTATGTTGTATAGACTATATAATTAATGTTATATTACTATAAAGTTCTTTTCAATTAACCTTCACAAAAGCACAACTTTCAGTCAATATAAATTGTGGAAACCCACAGTAGATCTGTGGTTCCTATACGTTTTCTGGTTCTACTGATAGTACAAAGGCTGGCAGGCTTGAGGAATTGTTGGCTTCGAATCAGTTAAGTGTGAAAAATAAGTGTGACCAAAAAGTACACTTGCTAGGTTCTCGATCAATGACAGACTCCAACTCTCTATAACTCTATTACACAAGCACATTGGTCCTGCTGGAAATTCCCCAATTTACTCAGTTTGCAGCTGATGCAAAAAGAAAGTCTTACCCATACGGAGGCTCATAGCAAACTCCAGCATAATAGAAACTGCTTCTGGGGGAAGTCCCTGACTATAGGCCACCCTCTCCACATGCACCAGATTCCTCTCCAGCTCATCATTCCCTTGAACAGGAGTCCCTGCTTCAACTACAGGGGGAGAGGTGATCAGATTAGAGCGTGTATTTATGTAAATGGTAAAATACTTAAAAAGATATTACCCAAGAGACTTATAAGAGACATATTTGATAAATATTGTAAAAGATGATGTAAAGGATTGAACAGTATCAAACAGATTTCAGGCAAAAGAGAACCACTTGAGTTTTACCTCTTATGGTCAGTTAATTTGTCTTGCATGCTCTTAAAATATACAGTGCCTTGCGAAAGTATTCATCCCCCTTGACATTTCGTCAGGTTTTTTTGCCTCACAACCTGGAATCAACATGTTTCACAGTGACATTTCATGTGATGGATCTGCACAAACTAGGCTGCGTTGGTGAAGTGAAATGAGGAAAAAAATATAGAAAAATGAATTTTTAATGAATTAAAATCTGAAGATTGGCATGTGCATAAGTATTCAGCCCCTTTGCCATGAAGCCCCTAAAAAGTCCTGGTGCAACCAATTTCTGTCAAAACACACATAAATAGTGAAATGAAGTCCACCTGTGTGCAATCAAAGTGTCACATGACCTGTCAGTATAAACAGACCTTTGCTGAAA
>VUQS01075611.1:0-14551 GCA_015108495.1 Heterochromis multidens
CACCTGAACTCAAGTTTGAGTGTCATAGCAAAGGTTGTAAATACTTATGTACATGTTATATTTTTGTTTTTTATTTTTAATAAATTTGCAGGAATTTCAAGCAAACCTTTTTCACTTTGTCATTGTGGGGTATTGTGTGTAGAATTTTGAGGTGAAAAATGAATTGAATCCATTTTGGAATAAGGCTGTAACATGACAAAATGTGGAATAAGTGAAGCGCTGTGAATACTTTCCAGATGCACTGTATGAGCCCCACCATGCACTGAAGCTATGGCAACCCTGTTTAAGTCCAAAAGGAAGCAAAAACATTAACTTGTACCTTGTACCTTAATTAAACTGTTAACCAAGAAATCACATTTAGCAACATCACATAGCATAATAGAAATTCAGCAAAAAACAAAAAACAAAAAAAGCAAACATTAGCTCTGCATTTGGATACATAAAGGTGCTAAAACAATTTTTTCCAATTTGGTAAAAATGTCTGTAACAGATGCCAAGACAGTTTAAATGTCAGTTTATGTTTTGTCAGTAGAAGTCATATAGTGTTGCATTTTTAAAATACTGAGAGCAGTGGTCAGTGTTCAAGATGAAGGTCATTCTTCCTTCAATACAGTAATAGAGTCATAGGACAAATTTTTCACTTAATTTATCATTCTGTACTGGTTATACAGCATAAATGTGTGTATTGGAGCACTTAATGATCTTTCAAAAATACTGAAAAATCTCAAACATTCGGTTCATGGTCACAGAAATCAAAGCTTGAATCAAATCATAACCATCTGAATGGATTTGCCTAAAAAGAAATGCTCTCAATCATGGTGAAAGCATCTGATGGCAAATTAAGTGAAATATGAGCTGAATGCTGCTAAACAACCTTTTCTTAACCACTTGTTAAGCTTCATCTTTTTTTGTCTGTTGATATATTTGACGGGACAGTAGAAGGAAACAAATAAAATATATTAAACTCATTATTAATAATAATAATAATAATAAGAAGAAGAAGAAGAAGATAATTTTTAAGGGTTTCCCAATAATAAGACCAAAAAGGAAACCATACTTGTTCAAAAATATATTCTTTACCCCATAATCTACTAACTGTACAAGTAAAAACAACACAGGCTAGACAACATGTCTCAGAATTATTCTCAGTACTATTCTACACTACACCTGTAGTTGAGTTGTAGTTGAGCCTTGAAAAACTCATAATACAGATTGACCCATGTGTAACTTTATTACATTTGAATTTTGTTTTGTATGTTTTTTCTCAGATGTTGTTCTGTTTTTTTCCATCTGTCTAAAGTTGTCCACGGATCTTTGAATAGGACTAATTCTGTTGTAAAACTAACTTTTATCTCATGTTGAAGCACAATTTAATGGAGCATTTTAGCTTAAAAATACTGGACTGCAACCAGCTTGGCATGTGTTGGCATCGCAGGGAAGATGGACTCCAGTAGTGAAAAGGAATGGAGGAGCTGTCTTTGTGCTTTTTGGGATTCTCAGCCAAGTCATTTGACAGTCACAGTGTTTAAAAAAATGGCATTAGGGTGGGCGTCTGAAATGCCCCCCACAGCAGGGTTCTGTTGAAACAATTACTATAAATGTACGGCGGGAGCACTTTTCTCTCCATACGAGATTTTTATAACTTCGCCAATGAAGTTCGAATCATGCCAACTAATTTGTCTGGCAAATTAGCTTTAGCATGTCTCGCAGCGTGATTCAACACTTACAACAATTGGAGTCAAATTGTTTTTTTGCATTTGTGCGTCTGGCATTGTGATAAATGGCTCATCTGAAAATGGGGAAGCACTGTTTTAGCTATCAAATTAAATGGTTTTTAATCAGTTGGTGTTTTTAATGGTGGCTCAATGCGGGTTCAGTTGTGCTCAACGCTGACAATAGAAGGAAACAAATGCGGCAGCTTTGTAATTGAAAGTGCTGTGATACCTCAGTTAAATAGTGGTATTATGATAGTGTTATTTTGGTTTGTTCACTCGCTCAGTTTGATAATCATGCTTTTTTTGTTTCTTGAGGGACTTTGGAATTGGTTTGTGATTGTCTTAATGAGCATAAATTTGGGAGAGCATGTTAGTGTATGTGTAATTTGCATGTGTGTATATGTATGTGTGAACAAAGCAAAAGCACAGATACATTCTTGTGGTCTGTTTTGTTCTGCCTTGTAGTATAAAATTGAATATTATTTTTAAAATAAACAATAATATTAAGTTTTCAAGTTTCTGATATGGTTGAACACATGCATATTGTGTTAGTATTACACTAGAATTAACTACGTTAGGACCATTACTCAAAAGAATGAAAGCCAGGTGTGTTTTTCCTTGGACATATATGCTTATCTATTAAGTATATATATATCTGCTAAATTATATCTGCAATCCAGCACATAACAGCAGGGTTCAAGATGCTAGCAGACGTCATAACCAAGTGGCTGGCCTAGTATACAGGAACGTCTGTGCCATGTATGGCTGGAGGGTAGTCGAGAATGACCATGCTAAGATCCTGTGGGACTTCCAGGTACAGACAGACAAACTGGTGTTTGAGAGTATCAACCAAAAGCAAAATAAGCAAAATATAAAGAAATTAGAAGTATACATAGCAATAAAAACAACAACAACAACAAAAAAAACCTCAAATAAACTGACATAAACACATAAAAATGGAATACCAAACCTTGGTACCAGAGCACTGTGCAATTAAATGAAATCTTTGTTATTATGGGGTCTCTTCCTTTCCCCAACTAACTATCTAAACAAGCTAAACAGTGAGCAGGCTAAACAGTGTGACAAATTCATTCTTTCTGGGTCACAGACAAGAGAAATGGTTGATTGTGTAAATAATGGATCATGTCCTTATCTTCTGGCTGTCTAAATGGATTTAGACAGCTCCAAACTCAAGATAATATGATGATTGTAGAAACTTGACTGCTGACTGATTAACACAAATACGTGACTGCATAGTGATTGCATAAAAGCAAGGGGCACCTGTGTACAGTTTGTATGAATGCACCAACATATTGATACATAGACACACAATAAAAGTATCCCCCCACCACCACCCACATTGTTTTTGTTTTGCAGCTCAATGGATTCGCTATTCAGGACTTTATAACCTCCAGCAACTCTCCATTTTCTATTTAATAATATTTAGGATACTGACAAAATATTCATGTATTCATGTCCATGTTTTGGAAATGTATCTAGACTAGAAAAAGATTTTGCTTTTACAGGTCATGATCTCCATTTGCTACATTTAGCTGAGTTTTTATGACAAAGATGTTGCTATGACAAATGTGTTTGCTCAAATTAGACTATTTACTGAGTTATTTCCTGAGTTTATTACTCAGTGAAGATACTTTTGGCAATGCAGCTCTTAGGACTACAATACATGCATGTACTAATAAACATTTTTCCCTTTCGTTGTTGGGGGGGTTGCACTTTAAGATATGTAGTTTACTTCAGACCTACTAACATTGTTTCACAGGTTTGACTGACTCACTGAAGTTCATGTTCCCTCCTTTTATTGGTTTTCTAATTAAAACAATAGTTCTACTACAGGGCATATATATACAACCTGAATGCCAAATAAGTTGGGACACTGTGTAAAATGTAAACAAAAATAGAATGCAATGATTTGCAAATCTCATGAACCCATATTTTATTCACATAACATAGAACATATAAAACACATCAGAGAAAACAGAAAATTTTGGGAAAAATATTTTGAATTCATTCATTTTAAATTTTATGGTAGCAACATATCTCAAAAACATTGGGACGGGGGCAACAAAAGGCTAGAAAAGTAAACGTACTAAAAAGAAAAAAACTAGAGGTACATTTTGCAACTAATTAGGTTTACTGGAAACAGGTCAGTAACATGACTGGGTATAAAAAGAATATCTTAAAGCGGACGAGTTTCTCAGCAGTAAAGATGGGCAGAGGTTCATCAATCTTCAAAAGCTGCATCTACAAATTGTGGAACAATTTCAGAATAATGTTTTTTCAATATAAAATTGCAAATACTTTGAATATCTCATCATCTACATTACATAATATCATCAAAAGATTCTGAGAATCTGGAGAAATCTCTGTACGCAAGGGACAAGGACAAAAATCAATATTGAATGCCCATGACCTTTCAGGCACTGCATTAAAAGCAGGCATGATTCATCATGGAAATCACAGCATGGGCACAGGAACCCTTCCAGAAATCATTGTCTGTGTGCCAAAATGCCCTTATTTTTTTCTTATAATGGTACATTTTTTGCAGTTTAAACTTTTCGGTTTTCTGTGCTCTGATGGGAATAAAATATGGGTGTGTGAAATTTGTAAATTATTGTATTCTGTTTTCATCTACATTTTAGATAGCATCCCATTTTTTGGGGAATTGGAGTTGTAAATAACTAAACATTCTAACTGACAAACTTTAGAAACATGTTCTATTTCTCTCCAAAACATGTAGCATTAGACTTAACCCTAATCCTATAATGGGTTAGACCTTACAAGGTCAACAAAATTCAACAAGAGACAGTTAAAAATTATCAATTGGCTAACACTGTCACAATTACTATGAGCTATTATTAATCTCTGGCTCTCTTCCACAGCATGTCTTCCTCCCTTCACCCCCAACCAGTCGCAGCGGATGGCTGCCCCTCCCTGAGCCTGGTTCCGCCGGAGGTTTCTTCCTGTTAAAAGGGAGTTTTTCCTTCCCACTGTTGCCAAGTGCTTGCTCATATGGGGTCATCTGATTGTTGGGGTTTTCTCTGTATTATTGTAGGGTCTTTACCCTACAATATAAAGCGCCTTGAGGCGACTTTTGTTGTGATTTGGCGCTATATAAATAAAATTGAATTGAATTGAATTGAATTGAATTACAGAAATGTTGGTTAATGCAATGTCCCTTAAAAAAAGAAAAATAAACGAATTCAATACCCAAATAATATGCCACACTTGGCAAGCTTCTAAAAAAACGACAGTGGGATTGTTGCAGATTCAAAGGGGGTTAACTGTATGAGGATATGTTTAAGCTGGAATTCAAACTCTGAGAGCATATTGGAATTTAGCCAAATTTACAAATGACGATAAATGTCTGTGGCAACATGGATAGCTTTAATCTCAGCTCTGTGCTCTCCATTTGGAAACTGTTGGGACAGAAATAAAAAGAGAGTCCTTTTTCCCCCCATCTTTGCTTCAATGCACATTGTTAACTTCCCTCCCATGTGTCAGTCCACTGGAGGTTATATGTCTGCTGAGAGCTGCTTCATGGTCACACTGGGGCCTCTGCTGGTAAATCAGTTCCTCTTCATGCATGTGGACGAAGCTCAAAAATACAACAGAATTGTAAAACTGTATGTCTTGTTTTGATGCATCCGGGGTCTGATGTGTTTATGTGAGTTACACTCTTTTGACAAGTTGAATAGACAGAGATTTTGGGTGGCAAGTAGGTGGTGACTAAAATAAATATGCCATCATAACACAGATGCATATAGAAGGCTTCCTGTATACAGCTGTCTCTATACATATTGAATACCATTTTAGAGATGGTAAATGGACTGGTACTGGTACCGCACCTTTCTTCTCAGTTGAGCACTCAAATCATTTTCTATGAGTCTCATTCACCCAATCACACACACATTCATACAGCACTTTTATCTATGCCTAAGCACTTTCTAACATTCTTACACACTTACTCACACTCCAATGGATGCATCAGGGGGCAATTTGGGGTTCAGTATGTTGCCCAAAGATACTTTGGCATGGAGACTGGAGGAGTCAGGGATCGATCTACCAACATTCTGATTGGCAGACAACCCACTCTACTACCTGAGCCACAGCATGGTATTCAAGTTAGGGTTTTTTTTGTTTGTTTTGTTTTGCAATCTACTTTATTTATTTATTTATTTATTTTATTTTATTTAATGTTTTGGCATAATTTGCAAATGCTACAGCTCCTTGTTATTTTTTGTTATATTATCACTTCTCCCTGGTCAACATTGAGTAATAAATTAAGCTTTGTGTTAAAATTTATACAGTACAATATTTAGTGTTCATGTAAATACAGCAACAAACAAGGCTTCATTCGCATATCTTTGTGTTTGTCTGTTTCTGCAAGCATGTTGAAAAAGTCTGCTGATTCAGCAGTGAGACAGAGGTGTGGATGGGAAGATGAGAAACCTCTCCTGTGTTTGTGTTACATGTAGGAAATAGGGAAACATCTGAAAAAGGTCAACTTTGGCATCAAGATTAATAGTGACAAATATATAAAAGCAGTTGTACTGAAGCTGCAATGCTTTGCATGTTTATGCTATAAAATGACCTCCTGCATGTTTAGCCCTACAAAATGACCTCCTGCTGGTCTGTGGCCACCACCTGCAAAACCATTCCTTTTTTGGAGGTCATCTTGTTTCTTCTACAATGCATCTGTTGTCACTTTTATTTGCATCAAAGCGGGTAAAACTGAGTCATAATTTTTTATGCTCCCTGGACAGATTGATATCCCTGAAGTTTAACTAAGTTTGTTTTATACTGTGATGATGAAGTGTTCCTTTATTTTTGAGGAGTTTTTTTTATTTTAGAATATGACTCATTTAGGCTCCATATAAAATAATGAGGTAGCATTTCATCATGGCTTTTTCACAAAATTATTCATAATCATCTGTGGTTGAAACATTAGTTTATATGAGTCATACCCTTTTAATAAATGATTGTCCTGCCTTTTCTCTAGTACTTAATTTTCTCTCTGTTATTCGGTTTCACTTGAATGATTTCAGTTAATCACCTGCTTCAAACATTATTAGCCCATTAAATGGGTGTTATCAATGGTTGTTGTTACCATAGATATGGCTAGGTGAGGCCCTCCTTCAACTTCTAGCTAGCTCAGAAGGGTGTTGTTGCCTCATTTAATGGGGATGCTGACATACATCATGTATGTCTTGGCAAAAATAGCAACAAAGTCCACAGTTACATCCAGCGTGGTACCATGATAGGATGCCACCTGTGCAACAAGTCCAGTCATGAAATTTCCTCGCTATTAAATATTCCACAGTCAACTGTTAGTGGTATTATACCAAAGTGAAAGCGATTGGGAACGACAGCAACTCAGCCACGAAGTGGTAGGCCACGTAAAATCACAGAGCGGGGTCAGTGGATGCTGAGGCGCATAGTGCACAGAGGTCGCCAACTATCTGCAGAGTTAATAGCTACAGACCTCTAAACTTCATGTGGCCTTCAGATTAGCTCAAGAACAGTGTGTAGAGAGCTTCATGAAATGGGTTTCCATGGTTGAGCAGTTGCATCCGTGCCTTACATCACCAAGCGCAATGCAAAGCGTCAAATGCGGTGGTGTAAAGCACGCCGCCACTGGACTCCAGAGCAGTGGACACATGTTCTCTGAAGTAATGAATCACGCTTCTCTGTCTGGCAAGCCGATGGACAACTCTGGGTTTGGCAGCTGCCAGCGAACGGTACTTGTCTTACTGCATTGTGCCAAGTGTAAAGTTTGGTGGAGGGGGGATTATGGTGTAGGACTGTTTTTCAGGAGTTGGGCTCGGCCTCTTAGTTCCAGTGAAAGGAACTCTTAATGCTTCAGCATACCAAGACATTTTGGAGAATTTCATGCTCCCAACTTTGTGGGTCCATAAAGACATGGATGAGCGAGTTTGGTGTGGAAGAACTTGACTGGCCTGCACAGAGTCTTGACCTCAACCCGACAGACCATCTTTGGGATGAATTAGAACAGAGACATGTGAGCCAGGCCTTCTCATCCAACATCAGTGTCTGACCTCACAAATGCGCTTCTGGAAGAATGGTCAAAAATTCCCATAAACACACTCCGAAACCTTGTGGAAAGTCTTCCCAGAAGAGTTGAAGCTGTTATAGCTGCAAAGGGTGAGCCAAGATCTTATTAAACCCTATGGATTAAGAATGGGATGTCACTCAAGTTCATATGCGTGTAAAGGCAGGTGAGCGTATACTTCTGGCAATATAGTATGTCTAGAAGCTGGTCCACTGAGGAATGAGTCCACTGGTCCAATGAGGAATTCTATAAGTGAGTGTGCTTGTTACAGCGATCTCGTCCAGTCAGTCCGTGAGGACTTGTGGTTTGTGGGCTTAAAGCCATTGCAGTTGTCTGTACGTTACTTTAGCAAGGCTAAATCTGCTTTGGGCTTGTGATAGCCTAGCTGAAGAAGATGATGTGAGTTTATACTATAAGCTTAAATAAATGTGTCCATTCCCCCAACTTTTGACTGCAGTTACTGTCCCTGGTGCTGATGAAAAGCTGGAATGATGCTATTGATATTGTTGATTATTGCCTTATGTTATTTTGCACTTACACAGTGTGTGTGCGTGTCTGTGTGTGTGAGAGAGAGAGGGAGAGAGCGAGAGAGAATGAGAGATATGTGGCGGAGAGGACCCAAAAAAATACCTTCCGCAAAGCCTGTCGCAGAGTTATTACGCCCGTGACCATAGCCTCCTTGTGGATTGTCGATGATTGCCATCTGGATACCTGTCGAGCAGGTGCATCATTAGCCCTGGGAGCCCTGGATGTTTTTTGAATAGCCCCGGATCTCATAAAAGAATTGTTTAGTAAAGGGCAGGTGTATTTAGGCATCTGTTTGTCACCAGTTATCACGGGCAAAGTCACACCTGAAACACTCCCTCCTCTGTCTGATCAAACTACCCTAATCGTAAGAACCAATCACAGTTGAGCATCCCTCCGGCAGGTCCAAGCCAGACCTGTTACTCAAGCGCTCTGGTCCAACCTAACATCAGCACTTGTCTGACAAACTGGATTCAACAACATGCGGGACTCCAGCGGCTGTGGTGCAGAGCAGGTCGATCTGGTGGTGATTAGTTAGCTAAAACACTTCAACAATGGAAGAAGAAGCCTTTTTAAAAAGCAAATGAGGAAGGCACAGGTGAGGTGAGAGGAGGCGGCGAATTAGCTGCCTCCTGTTGCTGCTGCAGCAGACACAGGGCATGAAATGATCACTGCCTCAGATACAAACTCAGGTCGGTGAATCAGAGGCTCTCGGTGCTTCTAAAGTGTTTAATTACTGCCAATAAAGTGATCATATTGTCAAAAGCTATGCCAGGAAATGTTTAAAGGGCTGACTCCCTCACTTTGGTGCTACTATCAAGCACACTGTCGTATTTCCAAAACAAAGTGTTTTTTCAAAGTTTAAGCAAGCATATATTGCTTTTCATAAAGAGAAGTGCCAAAAAAATCTATAGCAATGCAAAATCAAAAGAAAAGAATTCAGGACACAAAAGAAAAGAACATTAAAAGATATAGGATACAGTGCAAAACAATGGAACTTACCCTTTAATTAAAACCAAATAAATAAATAAATGAAACTGTGGCTAGGAGCAACGTAATATAAAAATGTGCATTGCATTCTTCAGATGTCTTTTAAATGAATCTACACAACTGGCAACCCTCAGTTGTGTTGACGGAGTTTAAAAATTCTCAATACAATTTGAGGTATTGAAACGTGAAACAAACAGCGTTTTCACAATAAGTGATGTGTTTAGAGCCACACTATCAATGTCCTTGAAAAGTGGACTTTTTCAGTCAGTCAGCAATAACTTCTTCCTGTGTTGTTTCGGGAGTCGCTGGCAGTCAATATATTTTGTACAGATGAATACATGTTGGACAGAACATGGGGTTAAATTTCCCATCCAATCAAATATTTTTATGTTTTTTTATTGTTGTTGATTTTTTTTTTTTTTTGTCATTGTTCCATCTCTTACATATTTGAGTATTTCTGTTAAGAATGAGGCTGTCCAGAGTTGAACACTAGAATACTGTTCCGAAATTAATGTTTCATCTGAAATTCAAGAGTTTTTTTTTCACTCACCTGTAATCTGTGTTAAAGGTGTGGACATGATGAGTTGCCAAGCCTGATTCTAAGGTCTTCTTACAGTTGTGTAGAATGGATTTGGTGTAGGAAACATCTTGCATCCAGTAATTAAAGTTTTGAAATTGAAGTTATTGGAATATTAAAATTAGTATTTTAATACATATTCAAACATGCCTGGAGGGCACACTGGTGGGGAACTTGATAATAAGTCAAGAGCACAGACTGAATTTTTGACATTTAATTATGGCTGTAATTCTTCTATCATTATCCACAGCAGTGTGTGGTTAACTTGGTCATGTACAGACAGCATGAATAGGCAGGAAGCAATGTGTCAGACAGACCTGTCATCTGTGTGACTGTGTTTCCTAGAAGCAAGGCATGCTGCTGCAGTTGCAGAACACTGAAGACATTGAATTAGGAATCAATCAGTAGCCTACTTAACAATGAATTACTGAAAGCATTCTACCTCAGAAACCTCTTTTTCTAACTTTCTAATTTTATTTAGTGGTAGCTGTTTTTCAACTGTGGAATCATCAAATTTGGATTAAATGTGTGATTACCAATTATGACAATAACTGAATTGTTCAAATTATGGACTCAACAGGTGCATTTGTCTCCACCCTACATGGGTGGAATTGTGTGTGTATGTGTTCCTCAAACTCAGGTCCTGTACCAGAGGCCTGGTGGTTTGAGGGTTCTGCGTAGTATCTGGTATCTGATAGCTCTTAGTCCTAACGTTGGGCTGACTTCTCATCATCTGTCTTACCTTCTGGAGGTATTTGACTGTGGCTGAACTTCCATCATGATGGATCCTGTTGCCCTCTGGGATACCCAGGTACTTCTAGCTGTTCTTTATGTATGCTATCCTGCCTTCTGGCAACTCCACCACTTCAGTCAAAGGGACAGATCATCTTCTGTCTCTCTGCAACTTTTCAGCCACACTTATCCAATCCAAATGACATCCCAGTGTCCTTGCTGGAGATCGCAATGAGGTAAATCAGTGAGTCAATATCTTGCTCACCCCTGGTATACAGCTTGATGTCATCCATGTACAGGAGGTGACTGATGGTTACTCCACTTCTGAATCTCTATCCCTATCCACTCTATGTGGTGAGCTGGCTCAGGGGGTTGAGGCCTTTGCAGTGCAGCAGCAGGGATAGTGCGTCACCATGGTATATTCCATACTTGATGGTGACTTGTGTGATTGCCTTGCAGTTAGTTTCCAGTGTTGTCTCCCACAGTCCCACTGAGTTCCTGATGAACATTATTAAAGCACCATTAGCCTCCAGTATGCATGTGTGGGGGCATCTGGCTCTCTTCCACAGTGTGTTTGTGTCCTGTCTTCCTCCCCTCACCCCCAGCCGGTTGCAGCAGATGGCTGCCCCTCCCTGAGCCTGGTTCTGCCAGAGGTTTCTTCCTGTTAAAAGGGAGTTTTTCCTTCCCACTGTTGCCAAGTGCTTGCTCATATAGGGGATCGTCTGATTGTTTTCTCTGTATTATTGTAGGGTCTTTACCTTACAATATAAAACGCCTTGAAGTGACTGTTTTTGTGATTTGGCGCTATATAAATAAAATTGAATTGAAATTAAATTGAGTCATAGGCTTTCATGTTGGTGGTGTCATACCACTTTTAGAGATCCTTCATGATCAGTATTGTTCTGCCCTATGTTAGCCAGTCCAGATGAGTACCTGCTGATAGCAGCCCACTTATTTGGGCTGCCAGGCATTCATGGTAAATGGTAAATGGACTGATTCTTATATAGCACTTTTCTACCCTTCCGGAGCACTCAAAGCGCTTTATATAACATGCCTTCATTCACCCATTCACACAAGCACTTTTTCTATGCTAAAGTGCTATTTGTCTACCATTCACACACATTCACACTCCGATTGATGGATCGGAGAGCAACTTGGGGTTAGTATCTTGCATGCAGACTGGAGCAGCCAGGGATCTAACCACCAACCTTCTGATTAGCAGATGACCTGCTCTACCTCCTGAGCTACAGCCACCCCATGGAGTACCATTAGCTTCTTCAGCCAGTAGGCATGGATCATGTCAGGTCCTGGTGCCATCCAGCACTTTATTCCTGAGACTCGTTGTTAAATGCCTGCCTTTGGGATGCTGGCTGGTTCATGTTCTGGGGGGTTGAGTGGTCATTAAAAATAGAAAAGTGCTATATGAATGCCATTGAATTTCCAGCTCACCACAATCTCCTGGTTGACAATCCTGTGATTTTTCTAGCCTTTCTACCTGCTTGTGTGAATTTTTTCACTTTTTCAAACAGGAGCTTTCCTCTGCTTTTCCAAAACTATCCACTGCATGAAGTCAGAAAAGAACAGTAGCTTCTTACAAAACGGCAGTATTTGGTGCCATGGAACGTAAATGGGTTCAAGGTGTCTGTGACAGTCAGAAACTTTATTTATTGTTTATTGGACTATAGTACACTTCCCATTAAAAACATTATGCTAAACTGGCATCCTTCACTGGATGAGACACCCAAGCATCAGTATACAAAGAGTTAGAAGAGTATATACAGCTCACAGCACTCAAGCCAAGGACCTCTTTGCAGTGAAATGATAAATGTTAAAATTAGACACCTTTTTCTCAATCTGTTAATGGACAGATTTGGGGGGGGGGTACTTTCTGCAGTATGCCTTGACAATTATTAGTGGGCTATGCCATCTCCACCTTATTAAATATGGCCGAAGCTTGACCCCACTCACCATGACAACATAAAACACTGGCTGTGTGGTAACTATCGTGATGAAAAGGTGAATGCTGAGGTGCAAGGGGTGAGGCAGGACAGGAGCAGGAGGAGGAAGGAACTTCAGATGAGAAGAACAAAACTGAGAATAGAAAAAAGAAATTGAGAAAAAAGAGAAAAGGATAGAAAAGAAAAGAATAATTGTCATTTATTTTCCATCTCTCTATTTCATCTACTGTACTTTTCCTGTCCACTCCCTTTCTTCCTGTAACCCTTTTGTCTCCCTTGCTTTATTTCTCATAATGTGTCTGACAGACTTTCTCTGACTGTACGGCCTGATATTTAGCGTGAAATCTTCTTTTTCACTCTCTGCCACATATTTATTCCATTAGTGACATCTTGCTACCGATATATCTTTTGGGTCTCTGATTCTACTCTGTTTCCATATATATGTTTCTCATAGATTTTTTTTTTCATTTCCTTCCTTCCTTCACTTCTTTACACCTACACATCTCTGTATAATGGTTGCATTGAGGGGAAGAACAAAAAGAACTTGCAGCAAGTTGAATATAAGTAAGATGAATATCAAAGAAGTCACACAGAGAGTTTTTCTTATGGCCACTATCCTTCAGGATTTGAATCATTTCCATATATTTTTTATATACATTGTAGAGACATTGTAGCAGGACTGATGCTGCTGAGTTACCAGACACGACACGACACTTGGATCGGTGCAAATTCACTTTTATTACACACTGCGTTGTTCGCTCAGCTATTTCAGCTGACACTCCTCTGCTCCAACTGCTCTCTATCCAAAATGCCAGCTCAGTACTCTCCCTCTCTGCCCTCAGCATGCTACTGTTTGTAGAGATAGGGGAGGCATGATTAACCCACTGCCCACAACTGTGTCAACCAGTCTCTCCTAGCACTGACCCTGAATCCGCTGTACCACCCCTCCCCTGCCACATACCCCCATCGCCTGACTTAGGCCGGGAAGCCGTCTCTACTCCCTGGCCACAACCATCTGTGCCCCCAGCCCATGGATCACCTTGAACTTAAAGGGCTGTAACACCAGATACAAACTGGTGATTAGGGCGTTGGCATCCTTCATGCAATGGAGTCACTGCGGCGGGGAATGATCTGAGTAGAGGGTGAAAGGGCGTCCCAGGAGGTAATAACAAAGAGAGTCGACCGCCCACCGGATCACCCGGCACTCTTTTTCCACAGTGCTGTACCTCATCTCTTGCTCTGACAGTTTCCAGCTAATGTAAACCACAGGGTGGTCAACCCCCCCTTACCTGCTGGGACAAAACGGCCCCCAGCCCTCTGCTTGAGACATCAGTCTGCAGGACAAATGGGAGGGAGAAGTTAGGGGTGTGGAGCAGGTGTTCCTTAAAGCCTGGTTTACCTGTACAAACGCTGCTGGCACTGCTCCATCCACTGGACCAGATTTGGGGCACCCTTTCAGGTGAAGTCCTATAATTCAATTTTCAATTCAATTTTATTTATATAGCGCCAAATCACAACAAAAGTCACCTCAAGGCGCTTTATACTGTAAGGTAAAGACCCTACAATAATAAAGAGAAAAACCCCAACAATCAGACGATCCCCTATGAGCAAGCACTTGGCAACAGTGGGAAGGAAAAACTCCCTTTTAACAGGAAGAAACCTCCAGCGGAACCAGGCTCAGGGAGGGGCAGCCATCTGCCGCAACCATTTGGGGGTGAGAGGAGAAAGACATGCTGTGGAAGAGAGCCAGAGATTAATAATAGCTCATTAAATGCAGACTGGTGTAAAAACATGGTGAGTGAACAGAGGTGAGAGAAAGAGAAACGCTCAGTGTATCATGGGAAACCCCCAGCAGCCTAAGCCTATTGCAGCGTAACTAAGGCAGGATTCAGGGTCACCTGATCCAGCCCTAACTATAAGCTTTATCAAAAAGGAAAGTTTTAAGCCTAATCTTAAAGGTAGA
>VUQS01075612.1:0-16568 GCA_015108495.1 Heterochromis multidens
TGTTCCATCTCACACTATCCCTAGCATCCTCTACTGTCTGACCAACCCATTTCCAAACATACCCTTCTCCTCTCCTCTTCCTTTGCTAACTGCCAACAGTAGAATAGTTTTAACCAGCATCTGTGGTGGTCGCTGTTAACCTGGGCCTCGACGGATCTGGTATAGAAATCTTTGATTTGGCAAAGAATTTATGCTGGATGCCCTGAGGAATACCCCCTCCCCACACACATACACTCCCCTCCTAGTTCTGGTCGTTGGAGTATACATTGGCTTGTTGCTCCCCCGTGCATGGGTTGGGATTAGCTGGACCTCATAAGTATAAAAACTAAGCATAATCTTTTAACAGTAAATTATTAATAAAAATAGTATGCCCTTATATGGGGACAATGGCTTTACAGCATAACACAATAAAGTCATTATTTAACAACATATAAAACACTTATACTATAAGGTGCAGAAAAGCCCAAATGTAATGTCATCATATGAAGATGCAGGGCTTTAGGAGGTTAAATTCATACTGGCAGTGACATTGAAAAATAATAAAAGGTAAGTATTGTTCAAGATATAAAGATTAATAATATCACATGACAATAATAAGAATTCTTTTTTTTTCAAATTTTGATTATAGAGTTCATGACAGCAACAGATTTAAAAATAGCTCTGACAAATAAAGACACACATATGCTGATTAATAGCATCTTACCTGAGGACTGACAACTAAATCACACAGTGATTAATGCCTGGGTAAATTCATAAAGATTTAATTACCCCACTGGGTAGGCAGCCGCTCTTCTCCCAGCATGATCTGCTTCAAATCCTGGTACAACCCGCTCTGTCTGGCCAATTCCAACATAGTGTTGCTTCCATCTATACCCACAAAGTTTCCAAATCCAAGGTTCTTCAACTGTGTAACAGCGACACATTTATGTTGTTATCAGACACATTGTTATTAAGTTGCAGAATCAAGAAAGGAAGGGCCACTGCATCATAAGAAATTTATAGACATTTACTGAAACATACCAAATGTCAACAGTATTTTCAAAAAAGGATTTGTCAAATACTAAATCACAAATCACACTGAGACTATACATATACAGTTACTCACTGAGGCAATCTGTTCTCTTTCTATTTTACCTGTTTGGCCACCAGTCCTGTACCACAGGCCACATCCAACACGACGGCAGCTTCACACTCTCCACTGAAATGGGAAGAGATGCATTTTGCTGCCAGACTTGGTGCACGGTAGTCCAGAATGGCCACATCCTACTCAAAAAGAAGTTGGAAAAAAACTATGACTATTACTCGAGGTAAACATGAACACAGTTATTAATTATGTATAAAACACATTCATCTCATTGTTCCATCAGGTAAATACTATAGAAACTGTAATTTGTACTTTACATTTAGCTATAAATCAATAAAATAGAAGACATCTTTTATTTTACATTACACAGATAAAGAAAAACTTCTTGACATATTTTTAGCTGCATTGTTTTCTTATAATATACTTGCACTGTACCAACAGTTATTTGGAAAGAAAAGTAGAGCCAATATATCACTATTATCATCAGATATAACCCCAATTCCAAAAAAGTTGGAATAACTGTGTAAAATGTAAATAAAAACAGAATGCATTGATTTGCAAATCTCATAAACCCATATTTTATTCACAATAGAACATAAAAAACATACCAAATGTTTAAACTGAGACATTTTACTCTTTCATGAAAAATATTAGCTCATTTTGTATTTGGTGGCAGCAACACATCTCAAAAAAGTTGGTATGGGGCAACAAAAGGCTGGAAAATTAAGTGGTATTACAAAGAAACACCTGGAGGAACATTTTGCAACTAATCAGGTTAATTGGTTAGGTTAATAAAAAAGAGCATCTTAGAGAGGCAGAGTTTCTCAGAAGTAAAGATGGGCAGAGGTTCACCAATCTGCAAAAAACTGCATCTACAAATTGTGGAACAATTTCAGAATAATGTTCCTCAATGTAAAATTGCAAAGACAAAGAATATCTCATCATCTGCAGTACAGAATATCATCAAAAGATTCAGAGACTCAAGACTGAAAATCAATATTTGATGCCTGTGATCTTTGGGCCCTCAGGCAAGCACTGCATTAAAGACAGAAATGATTCTGTCATGGAAATCACTGCATGGGCTCAGGAACACTTCCAGAAATCACTGAACACAGTTCACCGTGCCATCCACAAATGCAGGTTAAAGCTCCATCATGCAAAGAAGAAGCCATATGTGAAAATGATCCAGAAATGCAGCCGTCCTCTCTGGGCCAAAGCTCATTTAAATGAACTAAGGCAAAGTGGAAAACTGTTCTGTAGTCAGACGAATGGAAATTTGAAATTCCTTTTGGAAAACATGGATGCCATGTCCTCTGGATTAAAGAGGAGAGGGACCATCTGTCTTGTTCAAAAGCCTGCATCTGTGATGGTATGGTGGTGCATCATAACCTAGGGAATTGGCAGCTTGCACATCTGGAAAGGCACCAATGCTGAAAGGTATATACAGGTTTTAGAGCAACATATGCTCCCATCCACACAACATCTTTTTCAGTGAAGGCCAGTGGTAAACATGGCCCTGTCCCAACTTTTCTGAAGATGTGTTGCTGCCATCAAATTCAAAATTACCTACTTTTTTTCTTAAAATGGTACATCTTCTCAGTTCAAACATTTTTTGTTGTTAATGATCTATTGTAAATAAAATATGAGTTTATGAGACTTACAAATCATTGTATTTTGTTTTAATTTACATTTTACGCAGCTTCTCAACTTTCTAAGAATTGCCATTGTATTTTAGTTTTAAAAAAACAGAACTTGACTCATCCTAAAGAGTGTTCTGGTGTCAGACATAGCTGAAAAATGACAACAGCGTAAACTAAACAGGTAACTTTATCTGACCTGATCATAGTTCTCTGCCCAGGAGTTGTAGAAGTTCACCTTGTCTTTTGATGTGGTGTTTTTATGAGCTGATAGAATAACTGCTTTCACATTTTCAAATGTGTTAGTGACAGCTGACATTGTATACACACCTGCTGAAAAGAAGCAAACATAGTCAAGCAAAATGATAACAACAGACATTACAGTGCATAGATATTACAGATATACAGTCTACAGACAGCATACATTCATACATTTTTAAGCAATCGTTAATTTTCTAATAAATGTACTTTTTTGTTTTGATATTTTAGCTGCTCTGTTAATCATCAGAAATGAGAATTGTTCTACTAATCAACAAATCTGTTGATTGCTTTGGCATTAGCCAGAATTTAGGTTAAAAATCAGTTTATTCTCACATTCGAGAACTAAAACCAGCAATGTTTGTCTGAAAACAGACTGAAGCACTAATCAATTATCAAAATAGCTGCAGATTATTTTTATTTTTTTTTACTTGACCAGACGGTTTAGTGTAGCAGCTCTGAATATCGAAAGTTTGAAAAATACGGGAACTTCTGCAATGAAAGCCGCTATAAGGTTGAGTTTTCTTGACAATTAGTAAATAACACGGACTCATTTGAAACACTGACTTGCACAGTGAGAGTTCTTTTGTGGTTATAGAAGATACAGTCTGCTGCTACAACATATATGTATACGTGGAAAAATGAAGAGGCAGGGCGCCAGTTACCAGCTGCAGCCTCCTTGGTTGTTTCTTCTTCCTGAGCTCACAGTCCAACCATAAAATAATGGAATAACATTACTACAGCAAACTGAAACGGGAGCATCGAGAGCCTGTGCAGGAACACCAGGAAGCAACAGCAGTACAATTAACGGGCTCATTACTCCCTCAGTAAAGACTGTCAGGGAATGGAGCAGCATTTTCTGCTTTTTCCCCCTTATGAAGAAGCTTTTACCATCTTCCAGATTGCGTTGCTTTCTTAAACCTTTTAATTTATAGTCTGTGGTCTTTGCTGGCTGCTGCATTCACGGTAACACTTGGTCCCAAATGCCTGTAACCAATATTTCCCGACAACCACTGAAGGAGGCATTCGAACCCAACTCTTGCACATGCGCAGTAGCGTTATCCAGGGTTGCTGTTCGTGTTCCCACCTGTAGAGTGACTGGGAGTCAAAACAAAAATCTTCTGGAAAGTCGTCCTGAATTTTAACGGCAAGCTAGCCCACCTGAAACCGAGAGAGTTATCACAGTTGTTTCCAAGTGTTATTTGAATCAGCTTTAACATCTGCATTTCGCCCAAATAGATGTGTTTCATCATGGGAGTTTCTCAAAAGTTGCGCTCTTTCGACAACTTTTTCTGGTCCGTTTTCACGGCATAGCTGGAAAGCTATATGTTAGCCTAGCATTGCTCTCCCCACACAAAAAGCCCAGCCTCTTCTCAGCGTTGTTGGACGCCGGAAGTTTTAAACTTTACTCACTGGTAATGGCCCTCTCCGCCTTTTAAATGCATGCTATTTTAAATAAATACGATTTTGTTTTTGTATCTCTGAAACTGCTGGAAAAACTCATCGTTTGGTGGCTAAAAGGGGAAAAAAAAAAAAAAAAAAATGGATCCAGTAGCAGTTCCCTCCATGTGCTTAAAACTGTAAATGAAGTAAACAGTTAGCTGTTTTGAGTCATGGCTTTAGTTCATCGTGTCATGTGTAGTCCTATAATCTGCTCTGTGGTTTGTTTGTTTTTTTTTTCTCCACAGGTTTTTGATCGAAACGCCATCAAAATGTCTATCCTAGGATTAAAGAAGAAACAGCCAAAGACTTTTAAAGTCAAAGTCATCACAATGGACGCTGAGATGGAGTTCAGCTGTGAGGTATGGATATATGTGGCTCTGTGTAATAGGTCGAAGTATAATAATTAGCTGTATGCTTGTGTATATAATCATTGGCTCCTTTAAAATAAACTCTCAGATTCACACTGAAGACATGCCAGCAAAGTCCTTGCATCACAGCTTTGCAACAGTTAAAGTGGGCAGCATGATCTGCCGGAGGCCTTTCACAAGTTTTAAACCTGAGCAGCACTGTTGTGATCTAAGACGCATGCCTTCTGGAGCATGTCCTACAACCTCATCGGAAATGTATTATATACACAGGAACTTGTTGAACAGCAGCAGCTAAAGATCCAGACACACATTATCCTGTGATTAACTGAGGTAGTAAATGACAGTCTACAGTAGCTGTACTCATGTGAGGAATTTGCTGTGTGAAATAATACCTCTACTTTTTCCACTAACATTGATATATATATATATTATCTCTTTAAACCAAAGTTCATTTTTATCCTGTGGAAGATTAAGTCATATTTGCGGTGATGTCCTGCCTACACTATAAAACACTGCAGGGAGCCCTGTCAGTACATCAGGATTTTAGCGTAATTCTTACTGGTATTCTTCTTTATATTAAAACAGAATAGGTAAAGAGCCTTAGCTTTGATTGTCTTCACTTGCTTGTATCTGTCTCATTCACTTCTTTTTCTTTCAGGTCAAGTGGAAAGGTAAAGATCTCTTTGACTTGGTGTGTCGAACTGTTGGTTTGAGAGAGACCTGGTTTTTTGGACTCAGGTACACAGTAAAGGACACCTACGCCTGGCTGAAACCAGACAAACGGGTAAGTGAACGAGTGAACGTGTGGAGATTCAGCTGGCTATGTGATCAAAGAAAAAAAAAATAAAGGCTGACATCTCAGACACTGAAATGAGCTGATGTTTGTCTGTTTTGCTAGATTAATCACATCATCATGAATTCATTGCTTGAACCGCTGATAAATTATAAGTAACTCTTTAGTTTGTTTCCTGTAGCGGTGGGCAGTCTGGTGCAACCCCAATTCCAAAAAGGTTTAAAGTCTCATAAACCCATATTGTATTCACAATAGAAAATAGAGAACATATCAAATGTTTAAACTGAGGAGATGTACCATTTTAAGGAAAAAAAAAAAAGGTAATTTTGATTTTGATGGCAGCAACACATCTTCAGAAAAGTTGGGACAGGGCCATGTTTACCACTGTGTAGCATCTCCTCTTCTTTTAACAACAGTCTGTAAACGTCTGGGAACTGAGGAGACCAGCTGCTGGACTTCTGGGAGAGGATTGTTGTGCCATTCTTGTGTGATACAGGCTTTGTTGTATTTTTCATTCCATGATGCACCAAATGTTGAACAGTCTGGACTGCAGGCAGGACAGTTCAGCACCTGGACTCTTCTACTACGAAGCCATGCTGTAGATGGAGTATGCAGTTTAGCATTGTATGAAAATGCAAGGCCAGAAAAAGATGTCACCTGGATATGTAGAGGTATATACAGGTTGCTCTAAAACCTCTATATACCTGAGAGCCCAAAAATCATGAGCATCCAATTAGGGTTGTGCTGATGGTGTCAGGGATCGACAGTAGTCAAGGTGATGGGTGATAACTCGCCAATCAAGGCGATTTTTATCTAATATGCCCATTTCCCTGTCATTATTTGGAGATTCATAATATATTAAATCTGCCAAGCCATAGTTTCATGTTGCGCCTCCACTTAGCCTATAACCGACACTTATAACAGGCCTGTCTGGGCGTGCACGGATCCACACACACAGGTTTGTGCCTGGACTTTGTGTGTTTTGCAATTAATAAGTGTGTTTAGCGGCTACCGTAATAATCATCAAATGAGAGAAAACTGGAGGAGGATGTGTCTGACTGTTAAAAAGTGTTTTGTTTTTTTAATCAGAGCATAATGTGACCACATTTGCAGACCACATTGTACATTAGGGAGGGAGGGCTGTTGGTCATCAGCTGATTGGACTATGATTTTGGCCTTGTCCCTTGCGCTCAGAGATTTCTCCAGATTTTCTGAATCTTTTGATGACATTTTATACTGTAGATGATGAGATATTCAAAGTCTTCATAATTTTACATTGAGGAACATTATTCTGAAATTGTTCCACAATTTGTAGAGCAGTTTTTTTTGCAGATTGGTACTTAGAAACTTTGCTTCTCTAAGATGCTCTTTTTATACCCAATCATGTTACTGATCTCTTGCTAGTTAATCTAATTAGTTGCAAAATGTTTCTCCAGCTGGTTCTTACTTTTCCAGCCTTTTCTTGCCCCTGTGCCAATTTATTTGAGATGCGTTGCTGCCATCAAATTTAAAATGAGCTGAGTAATGAGTTTTTCATGAAATGTAAAATATCTCAGTTTAAACATTTGATATGTTTTCTATGTTCTATTGTGAAAAAATATGGGTTCATGAGATTTGCAAATCATTGCATTCTGTTTGTATTTACATTTTACACAGCCTCCCAACTTTTTTTGAATTGAGGTTGTATAATAACCATAATACTGTACACTTTTCCTCTTCCTTTTCTTCTTTCACCAAGGTTTTGGACCAGGAGGTTCCCAAGGACTCTCCCATAACATTTCATTTTCTGGCTAAATTCTTCCCGGAAAAAGTAGAGGAGGAGCTGGTTCAAGAAATTACTCAGCATCTCTTCTTCTTACAGGTAGTCTGATAACATTTCTGGTGGAACTGTTAGCTCGATTTCTTTCTTTTTGTTTATATTTAATACAAACACTAACAGATTTCAGTGGTGGTTTTAATTTGAGTTGTATGTAAAATTTACCTCCATGTTTAAAAAGTTGAATGAAGAGCTTTTACATTGCTCAGTACATGTTCACACATGTTGTCAAACTCTTGTTTAGGTGAAAAAACAGATTTTGGATGAAGAGATATTCTGTTCCCCTGAAGCTTCAGTTCTGTTGGCATCATATGCTGTTCAAGCCAAGGTAAGAAAACTGTACAGAGTTAAATTCTCGTTGAACCTGCAGTAAGCTTGGCCTTCTTTCATCTTAAAATAATTTGTCTGTTTGAGTCCATTTCAAATTTACCATTTATCCTTCATGGAAATATGAAATAAATCAAGATACAGTGCAGATTAGTTGTGATTATGGACAAAACAGCATGAAGAGCAGTGCATTCATGAGATACAAAAGGGAAAAGTAGTTTAATAAAGGCAAACTTCTTTAAAGCATAGAGCCTAGTGACCTACAGTATATTGCCAAAAGTATTCACTCACTCATCCAAATCCTTGAATTCAGGTGTTCCAGTTACTTTCAGGCCACAGGTGTATAAAATCAAACACCTAGGCATGCAGACTGCTTCTACAAACATTTGTGAAAGAATGGGTCGCTCTCAGGAGCTCAGTGAATTCTAGCATGGTACTGTGATAGGATGTCACCTGTGCATTAAGTCCAGTCATTAAATTTCCTCACTATTAAATATTCCACAGTCCACTGTTAGTGGTATTATAACAAAGTGGAAGCGATTGGAAATGACAGCAGCTCAGCCAGGAAGTGGTAGGGCATGTAAAATCACAGAGCGGGGTCAGCGGATGCTGAGGCGCATAGTGCGCAGAGGTCACCAACTTTCTGCAGAGTCAATAGTTACAGACCTCCAAACTTCATGTGGCCTTCAGATCAGCTCAAGAACAGTGTGTAGAGAGCTTCATAGAATGGGTTTCCATGGCAGGGACGAATCACGCTTCTCCGTCTGGCAATCCGATGGATGAATCTGGGTTTGGCGGTTGACAGGAGAACGGTACTTGTCTGACTGCATTGTGCCAAGTGTAAAGTTTGGTGGAGGGGGGATTATGGTGTGGGGTTGTTTTTCAGGAGTTGGGCTCGGCCCCTTAGTTCCAGTGAAAGGAACTCTTAATGCTTCAGCATACCAAGACATTTTGGACAATTTCATGTTCCCAACTTTGTGGGAACAGTTTGGGGATGGCCCCTTCCTATTCCAACATGACTGCACACCAGTGCACAAAGCAAGGTCCATAAAAACAGGGATGAGCCAATTTGGTGTGGAAGAACTTGGCTGGCTTTCACAGAGTCCTGACCTCAACCCGATAGAACACCTTTGGGTGAATTACAGCGGAGACTGCGAGCCAGGCCTTCTTGTCCAACATTAGTCACTGACCTCACAAATGTGCTTCTGGAAGAATGGTCAAAAATTCCCATAAACACACTCCTAAACCTTGTGGAAAGCCTTCCCAGAAGAGTTGAAGCTGTCATAGCTGCAGAGGGTGGGCTGACATATTAAACCCTATGGATTAAGAATGGGATGTCACTCAAGTTCATATGCGTATGAAGGCAGACGAGCAAATACTTTTGGCAATATAGTGTATATTGTTCAAACAAAATCTGAATTAAATTTTCTTGTCATTAATGTTTGTTTTCTTGTTTGCCACTGTTTCCATTTCAGTATGGAGACTATGATCCAAACTTTCATAAGCCAGGCTTCCTGGCACAAGATGAGCTTTTGCCAAAAAGAGTAAGTATAAAGGTCTCTGTGCATATGACGTATGAAAGCAGGTGTTGGATGATTTTCTTTTGTTAGGAGTACTTTCTGGCCAAGTTTGTCAGCCACTCTGTGCATTCAGTGTATTTAAATTTTTCTTGTGATCCTGTGTCTTTATCCCAGGTTCTGATGCAGTACCAAATGACAGCAGACATGTGGGAAGAGAAGATCACAGCTTGGTACGCCGAGCACAGAGGCCTCGCCAGGTACAACTGACCCAGGGGGCTGCTTGAAGACCAGCATGTGAAGTCACATTAACACCTTTACTAAAAGATTTCACTAGATTGTATAGTTTTAAGTGTAATAAATGTATCATGGTGTGATCCTCTTTCTTATTTTCACATTTTCCATACAGAGATGAAGCTGAGATGGAATACCTAAAGATTGCTCAGGATCTTGAGATGTATGGTGTCAGCTACTTTGAAATTACTGTGAGTGTGAATTTCTGTGACTTGATGTTACATTTTTGAATCTGAAAACATTTAACAATGCGGTCTCTTTGGTTAACATTTGTGTCTTTGCTTATATTGACAGCAAAATAAGAGGGACACAGACTTGCTGCTTGGAGTTGATGCCCAGGGTCTTCACATCTATAGCCCCAACAGCAAACTCACCCCTAACAAGTCCTTTCCTTGGAGCGGCATTCGTAATATCTCCTATAGTGAAAAGGAGGTAAGAGCAAGGAGTCAACTATCCAGCAGATTTTCTTCAGTTCAGAGAAACTGAACGTAAACCTCGCATCCATAATGATATCATTAAAATAATTTTAGACTTATATATTTTTGTCAGCTGTTGCATTTTCTGGCTCTCATCACTTTCCTGCCACCTGACTTGAGACACTTGTGGTGTTTGGTTACCGTGTCTATGTATCTTTAGGAGTTCCTGCGACATAAGTTTTGTCATTCACATGTCTGTGAGCATCCATGCAAATGCATAAATGCAGCATACTTGGACACCCTTCTAATGTGTCCCATTCCTGCTGTTTTGTCTTTTCAATTTTTTATTAGCCCTCCGCCTGAAGGTTGATGGGGTATTGTCGTCACCCCGCCAGGTGGGCGGGCGTTGAGCGGCATGGACACCCAACTTTGTGAACACAATAACAATAACAATAATAATATAAGGCAACATAGGATTTTCAAATTCATACCATAGGTGCATCTACTAAAAATCTTGGAAGAGTTCAAATCTCAGAGACCTTGACCTCAAGGTCAGAGGTCAAGTTTACTGAAAATCTTATGAACACAAAAGCTCGAGGAGGAGGTCTCATAGGATTTTTAAACCATGGTGTATTTACTCAGGAAGGATTTCATATAGGCTTCTCATCCTGATAGCTTAACTGCATCTACTGACAATCTCTGACACTTTGGAGATTGGCAACTTTGATACAATTCATGCATTTTTTATTTTTCAGGTTTCTCAGTGGCGCAGAATAATATGTAGCTATACCAGCACCAATGTTTCAGTCTTTTGACAAAATGACATTCAAAGCTTTTTCCCAATTTGCATTTCGTGAATTTTCATAATGATAATAACCCTTCTGCTGTCAGGTTGCTCTAACTGTATGTATTTTCAGGCCAGGGCACAATTCAATAGCAGAAGTGTTAAAAGATGTTCCACGCTTATTGTTTCATTTTTAAGTTTTTGTCTTTTATGTAAACATGGCCTGGAATTTTCTATCAATATTGCTGCAGTTTGTAGTCAAAATGATGATGAGGTTCAAAGGACTGACTCAAATGGTGCATAGATTTGCGTGTTTAATTTTGTTATTATTTGTTACCAGTTACAAATAAGGAGAGTTGATGAGTTTAAATAGACCTTTGACAAAAAGCAGGCAATGATGTATAATCACTGTTTGGTCATGTATACTATCATGACAATGTAGGTAAGAATACATTGTGATTAAGAGAGCATTCATACAGTAAGACTTAATAAATTATGTAGGCTTCTGGTGACACTCACCTGGCAGGGTCAGTGGAAGCAAAGCTTTTTTTTAGGCCTAGTAAAATAACAGTACTCATTTCCTTGTGGGGTTGGAAGGACATATTTTTATGTTCCTTCATGCACTGCAGTTACAAACATGTCAGTTACAATCAACAGTATAGTTAACACCTGGCGAAAGATATGAAACAAACAGTAACACAAGGGTAGGGTTAGTGACCTGTTAATTATGTGTCGTAGAACTTGTACTTCCAGGGGATTTGTGCTACAAAGAGATTCTACTGCCAGGAAGCTGAGGGGTAGCACTGGCAGCTGCCAGTGTTTTTAATGTTGTCCAGCCTAAGTCTTTAGTCACACAGGCTCTGGAGACTGGCCCGTGACCCCCTGGCAACTTCTGGTCACTAGAGAAAAATGTCTATTCCCCAACTGGTTTGTGAGTGGTTTCTGGCTGTCGGTACGTGAAATCAGTTGCAAAAAGGGATGCTCCACCAGAAATTTGCCTGCAATTGTTTTGGTCACTAGCAGACTGCCGCTTTCGACCCTAGTTTGCCTGAAATATAGCAGCTCGTCTGCAGACACTTGGTAACTACCAGCTGAGCGTAAGACTGGGCGATATATTGAGTTTTTAAGACATATCGATATTATATATCTTAAATGTCGTTTATATCCATTATAGTTTATGTTGCGTTAAAATTATACTTGTAGGGCCGCCAGTTTGCCTTTCTCTTCTCTCTGTTTGCCTCTCACACAACTTCACCCTGCTCCGCCTCTCTCCTTCTCTGAACACAACTCAGCCTTCTACCCCTGCTTAACTCACAAGTCCTGCAGGCCACGACAGCATGGAGACAGACACACACATGAGGCAAGCTATCGAAGAGGAGCTGGACTGTAAAAAAAATAAAAGCAATGGCTAAATTATTTAGAAATTGCATCAGAATAATAAAACAAGTCCCGACAAAAGGTTTGAGCACCACCAATCTGTTCTACCATTTACAACATTGCAATAAAGTGCAGTACGAAGGGTGTGTGAAACTGCAGCCCAGATTGTGAAGCCTTCCCACCCTCCTGCTCTAAAACAAACCATGTTACAAAACTCGTCTGCCCATGCTGTGCCTCATCAGAGAAAAAGGAGAAGCATGGTGACATTACTGAAGCAGTGGCTTATGATTTCACTAAAGACATGGTCTCCATCTCAACTGTGGAACAAGATGGCTTCACACAGCTACTAAAAACCCTTGACTAAGATACCAGTTACCTAGTTGGAATTGATTTGCAAGAGAAGTAAGCCTGAAATTTTTACCCAAAGTCTCACTTCATGGCTCCCAGAAGTGGCTCACTTTACACTGACCACTAATATGTGGATCAGCATGACCTGCAAGACATACATGAGTGAGAGACTACTTTTCATGGAAGACTGAGAGCTGAAAAGTGCCTGTCTCCAAACCAGCTACTTTTCTTAAGACCACAGTGGGGAGCATATAGTTGAACCCTGCAGGATGCCCTCACAAGCTGGGAGGTCAACTCTCAAGTGCCTGTGGATGGAGTATTTTGGTCACAGACTTTATCTGACCGTTGGTGGGTGCAATATTGAATCATCATCAGCTAATTTCAGGACATGGTATGGATGATACCTGTATCACCTGGGCCATTTGTCTTTGTAAGAAAGTTGTCAGCAGCTTCTTCTACAGTTGGAGAAAGAGAGAACTGGCTGAAGCGCCAATGCAGCTGAGTCTTCTGGGTCACCAGCTTATCACCAGGACAGCCACTTGCTGGGGATCAAGATTGCTGATGATTGAGAGGGTCATGGAGATGGAAGGATTACTTTCTAAAGTCCTTTCTGTCGACATGTAAACCAGACCTCTTGTCTCTACCTGGCAGAACACAGAGGTCCTGGAAGCAGTTCAGAAAGCTCAGAAACCCCTTCAGGACTTCACTGATGCTCATTCAGGAGACCAGTATGTGACGCTGTCATATGTCAGACCTGTGCTACATCTGCTTAACACTAGTCCCCTGGCACTGGGAGAGGGGGATAGTGAGCTGTGTAAATCCATCAAGACTAGCATTATGGATTACCTCAGCAATATACACTACCAGTCAAAAGTTTGGACACACCTTCCCATTCAATGTTTTTTCTTTATTTTCATGACTATTTATATTGTAGATTCTCACTGAAGGCATCAAAACTATGAATGAACACATGTGGAATTATGTAGTAAACAAAAAAGTGTGAAATAGCCCAAAACATGTTTTATATCTTAGATTCTGCAAAATAGCCACCCTTTGCTCTGATCACTGCTTTGCACACTCTTGGCCTTCTCTCAATGAGCTTCATGAGAATGAGCACCAGTGGCACACACGGCTAAAAGGAAAACATCAGTGACAAGCTTCTTCCAGCACAACACAGCCACCAGCACTGCTTTCACAGAAAGGAAGGCAATAGAAAAATTAACTTTCTAGCCGCCAAAGAGTGATGCTGACCTTTTCAATGGTGGAAGGATCATAAAGTTGCCTGTCCAACACTGAGCTGCCTGGTCAAGTACCTTTGTGTGCCAGCCACCAGCTCCCCTTCTAAAAGCATTTTCAGTTGCAGTGAGAACATTGTAACCTGCCCCAGGGCGTCCTTGAAGCCTGACACTGCTGACAGACTAGTTTTCCTGGCACAAAATCTCTAAGATGTACAGTAGCTGGCATGTTGTTGTTTTTGTTCTCATTATATTTTTATCGTTATTTGAAATTTGCACAAAGAAAGGCACAGGCCAACAGATGGAATTTTTCTCATTTCATTCCATCTGTTTGCATGTTTTGTTTTTTGCGCAAAATACTAGATGTTTGTACAGGACTACACACAGGAAGAAGCACTTTGGTAAAGAAAGAACACTACTTAAGTGCAAAGCCACTTTTTAAAGACCAAGTCGTTTGTTACTTTTGCTCCATATCTTTTTTGTTTACTTAATTGCACAGCTGTAAATCTTTACGCTACAAAAGCACATTTTATTCATGCAGATTTATTTTTGAGCGATTTTTCATGTACAGCTGTATTTTAATAAAAGTGCCTGTGTGACATTTGGGACGTGTGTCTTTTTATTACTTTATGGCAAGAAAAAAAGGAACGAGATGTATATTGTTTAATAACATTCAGCTAAAAAAATATTGATATGATTTTTGGTCCATATTGCCCAGCCCTAGCTGAGCTGCAGTAAAACTTGGAAATGATGAATGTTCACCTTCAGAGTAAAAGTTGTGTCTCATCGCTGTAGCCAACATGTTGCAAAAGGTGCAGCTTTTATTTTGAAGGAAAACGCTGTGTTTCCAGTTTGCGAAGCACTTTTTACAGTTTGACTATCACTCGTAGAGTGTTTGCAGACAATTCGGCGTCTTCGATGCAAACTACTGGTGAGCACAGCAATCTGGAGGGGCAATAAATATTTTTCACCTCACAGCTGGTGGTTGCCAGATGGTCGCTGACTGGTTTCTTGGCCTGTTTGACTGGGGCTTAATACGGTGAACAAAAATGTCTTTCTCTTGATGTCAGAAGATTTTAGTAGTCTAGTTTAGAAACACATGCTGATCAGCTGTTTTACTTACAAGCCAGTAACAAGATGGGGAGTTATTTGAAAAGTCTTATAGCTCTTTGTCAGAAGCTGCGGTCCTTCAGTGTCATATTTTTATTCAGATTGTATAATTGTAAAGATGCCCAAGCTGTGCTCTCTGTTGATCTGTATGTTTTACCTTCCTTTTGTTGCAGTTCACAATCAAACCCCTGGATAAGAAGAAAGATGTTTTCAAGTTCTACTCATCCCAGCTGCGTGTCAACAAGCTGGTTGGTTTGCCTCTTTGTTCATGTCAATGTTATCTACTTAAAGGTTAAATGTGAGTTGTATGCAGCAAGTTTCTGCTGATTATGTATCACCCATCTCTCTAGATCCTGCAGTTGTGCATTGGGAATCATGATTTATTCATGAGGAGGAGGAAGGTGGACTCAATTGAAGTGCAGCAGATGAAGGCTCAAGCCAAAGAGGAAAAGGCCCGCAAGAAGGTCTGTGCTCTCGCAACTCCACTGGAGCTGTGAGAATATCACATTAGATAAGATGCTTACAATGATCAATCATAAGTATTTTATTGTGGTTGAAAATCTTTAAATGGGCCGCTTGTAGATGGAACGTCAGATCCTGGCACGGGAGAAACAGATGAGGGAGGAAGCAGAACGAGCAAAAGAGGAAATGGAACGAAGACTTTTCCAGCTGCAGGATGAGGCACGACTGGCTAACGAGGCACTGGTGAGATCACCCTTGACATAAGATAATTGTTGAATTTTCTAAAGAGCCCAATTCCCACACCTTGCCTTCTTTCGCAGTTTATCTACAGCTTTGTAAAAATGGTGATTAAATGTTACAATGCATTTTTTCTAGCTGCGATCTGAGGAGACAGCAGATCTGCTGGCAGAGAAAGCTCAGATTGCTGAAGAGGAAGCGAAGCTGTTGGCCCACAAGGCTGCAGAAGCTGAGCAGGAAAGGCAAAGGTTAGAAGTCACAGCCATGAAGACCAAGGAGGAGAAAAGACTCATGGAGCAGAAGATGAGGGAGGCAGAGCAGCTGGCTGTAAAACTGGTGGAGCAGTCTGAGCGGAGGTCTGAAATCATCAGCGCTTTTACTTTAGACATTTCCTTTAGTTAAATATTATTTCGTTCATAACATTTATCTATACATAACATTTATCATCTGCTAACTAAATAAATAACTTAAAACTGCAAGGATTCAACCCAGGTCAGCATGTGGTGCTACCTTTAAAAGAGTTCTCCACTTATTTTGCACTATAATTCTGTCAGATTTTCAGCCTGAGTAAAAAAAGAAATGATGCAGGAAAACCAGAGAGATCCTTTTTATTCCATACATTTTTCTAACTTCTTAAACCTGGCATTCCACCTGGACTGCCGACAGCATTAGGGAACACTCCCAAAATATGTCTGATAGACAAAGTCATTAGCTTAACTGTGGTGTAAAGTCAAAAAGTAGTCGTCAAAGACACATGATCACTGAAACTTTATTGCATTGTCCTTAGAAGCTTCGGTGTAAACTCCATCTGCTGTCGTGTCCTGTAGAAATCACCTAAACTCGTGTAGGAATTGATCTTTTTGATGATTACTTTGCAGCTGATTGTTTTTTTTGCCTTTCATATACATTTGCCCACCATTCTATATCCATTCACACAAAATGTAAAGTTATAATTATAAAGATTTTTAGATCATTTCCTGTGGTCAGCTGCACCTTCTTTTCTTAAATTATCTTTAAGATGTGTCTAGGATTTATTTGGAGTCCACTGCTGGCAAACCGGTG
>VUQS01075612.1:18831-40719 GCA_015108495.1 Heterochromis multidens
CTGATTACAAGTCAGAGCTGTGCATTTGTGAGAGTACCACAATATCTCTCCCACATGAAAATAAGGAAAATAATGTTTTAAAATGGACTGGTACTTGTATACAGTGCTTTTCTACTCTGAGCTCTCAAAGGACATCTTAGCTTTTCATGTATCTTAAAGTTGATTCTTTGACTGCACTGATGTGAAAACATTATACTTAAAGGAATTGCTTTTGTGTTGACAACATTTTGGCATTAAAACAAGAAGAGCAGACTTGGTAAATAGTTATTGTTGTAAATACTCTGTAATATGAAAATCATTTATGTGGAAAATGTAAAATAATCAGAGTTATTGTATTTAATTTGTATTTGTATTTTTACAATTACTGAATACTTCATTACTTTGCACTTTTTCTGGCCACCTCTGCTCACACTTGTCTTGTTTTGCAGAGAAACTCTGCGTACATGTCTCAGATGGCCTTCTTTGAAGAAGTGTGATCCTAGTCCTGCAAGATGGAGGGAACAGCTGCCGTGACACCGTGCTTTCTCAGCGTGTTTGTTTAATTTTTACCTGACTGAAACTAACAGACACTCTATGCGCTTTGGAAAGACTTTAAATCTGTCTTTAATGAACTAATAACACTAGTGTGGCTGCCTGCGCAGACTGTTAGGCTAGGTAGTGCCACCTGCAGCACTACAGCAGTGTCAGCGTTTCTCTTGTATAAAAAGAGCACATTATTGGATGACATATATCCAGTGCTGCTTCAGGGCATGGTGCTGAGGATGGTGCATGAAAGAGTTTTTATTTGATGCTTCATGTTTGGTTTTAAGGAATACCTAGCTGTAATGTGGTCAGATATAGAACTGTGCCAGCCTTAAATGTTGAGCTATCCATTAATGCCTTTAAATATTTTGAGACTGGGATTATGTTAAAACAAAACAGCTACAAGTCAGCTTTGGCAAAGTTCCTACATCAGATGTGATGTCAAGCTGGGGTGAATTTTGTAAACAGGTTTTCTTCCAGACAAGCAAAATATTCTTTACCAATAAATCTTGGAACACTTGAAACATAGACTGTATGTAAAAGATGGATGAAGCGTCTGGGCCTGAAAAGTTTAAATGCCTAAAACCTTTATTTTTTCAGCAGAAGGCGATACCCTGGTTGTAAAAAGATTATATAGATTATATATCAGATTATATAGAAATCTATGAGAAAATGATCCTACTGCTCATCTGATTTTTTTACCTTAACCCTTTCACGATGAGCTTATGGTCTTACTCTAGTTTTTAGTGTTATTTAAACAGCATGATTTGTGTTTTATAAATTAAGCTCCCATTTAGAGTAGAATAGATGATAAAAGACATGATTTAAGGTACGGTTACCTTGTGATTGACGAGTCACCGTCATATGGGGATGCAGTGTCCTCGGTTTCTCACTCAGATCCACCTCTGGATCCACCTAATGTCTGGTTTCAAAAGCCATAGATATTTAAAAAAAAAAACAACATAAATGCCAGCAGATGCGCCTCTGCTGTCACCATCTTGCTCAAGAGATCTGACAAAGAGCACTGACCCATTACTGCAATAGGATGCCAGACTTTTGTGGGTTTTTTGTGTTGTTCCAGTGAAAGAAATGCCAAAACAAAGAAGAAAAAAGAAAGAGATGAGAATGATATTTGTCAATTGGCTAATGTTGCTGTATGTATTTTTGTGTTGGGTAGTCTTAAGATTTGGGGGGAAAAGTTTCATGGCACTAACAGTTAAGTTTCAAATATACCTGAATTGTAGCTACAGAAGCGCAAAGAAACGTACAGCGTTTTTCAGGTGGACAAAAAGATAACTTTGAAAGATATTTATGTGCAGAAGAGACAGACAAGTGGTTTAATTGACAGAGAGATCTTGTCAGTTTTTGCCTTTTACAGTCTGTTTTTATAGCAGGACATAACAAAAAGCCACACAGAATTGTGCATTTTGGTCCGAAACCAGCAGTTTTAATTTAACCAAGTGTACTGTATCATACGTATCAGTATGTGTGGCATTTGTAACACATCAAACCGCTTGAAAATTGGTTGAAAATTAAGCGAGTTATGATTATTTTTATTTTGGATACACCTTCTGCCTTAATTGAACTTCTCACATTATATATCTTTGTAAGAAAAATGAGCTGGTGGCAGCCATGGCTATATCCATCTTTTATACACAGTCTATGGGAATATGTAATGTGAAAATGGACTTTTTGAAATGATAATAAGCAATCAATAAAAATAGCATTTACAGCTCGTAAATGTCAACATTTGACAGGCAGATCTGTGCAGGGTCGATGAGACACTCCTTAACAATGTTATATTCGTTGTTTGGTCTTTGCTTTGGTTTTCCTACTTGTTTCTTTCATTTGGTTCATGAACGGCCTTCAATGATATCATCACACAGGAGCCATTATTGTTTATTAGAAATGTTGTACACACATAAAAGCCTGAGCTCTGCCATTTCAAGTTTTTATATTTTGTACTCTAGACTGCTGATGTGCATGTGAATTTTATTTTATTTTTTTGCTGTTACAGTTTAAGATACTAAGGTTTTATTTGGTGTCATTGTGCTCATGCAGCTTAGCATTAGGGTGACTTTGTGGGTGATCTCTTCCTTTTATTTCATTTGCAGAATAGCAGATAAATGGCTTTTTGTTTTCCAGATCAAGCACTTCTCAGGGTTAGTGTTAAAGACCCCACGCCTCCACTGTCACTACCACCAAAGATGGACAATATGGTATCTAACAGTGTTTAAAGTAGGTTTAACAATAAAGCACATGTAAAAGACTGTGCAGTGATCTTAAGACTTGTCTTACATCCTCAAAAAGGCAGAGGCTGGATGTACTCCCAGAGATTGCTCATGTTTGTTTATTTGGACCAGCCTATTAGACACATTTATTTATGGGGTGGATAGGGAGATATGAAGTGTTCATCATGGGGTTGCCACACTAACCTTGGTATTGTGTAAATGGTATTGTCATTTAAAGTGTTCTTAAGTTCTTTGGTTTTCTCTTTTTACCTTATTTATTTGTGCTATAAATCCTCAAATAACATCACATTTCCTTGAGTACTATTATTGGGGGGAGGGTTTTTTGTAAATTGGTCTTTTATTTTTCTATAATGAAAGTCAAATCCAGTGTTAAAGAGTAATTTCACATCTAAAAGCTTTGGATCGTATTTACTTTGAAGTGACAAAATGTTACACTTTCACTAGTTTTGTCAATGATTTGTAACCAAGTTATTTTGTGTATCATTTTATAACAATGATAATACAACAGTGTGTCTGTCCTGTCTGATCTATGTGCATAGCGATTGTGAGTCAGGCATGTACACAGGATTTCAAGGGTGAAAGGCAGAGCTTTCAAAGCTATTTCTCAAAGCATTTTATGTGTTTGCTAAACCTGCGTGATACAATAAATGAAAGTTTGTGAGATCTGTTTGCAAGAAAAGCCTTTAACGATGCACCTCTGGGAAATTATTCATGCATGATAATGTTATGTTGCTTAGCAGAAACAAGTTAAAATGGAAAGCTAAACTAAAGGAAACTGTCAGTGCAATTAAGAAATGCCAGTAACAGAATAAAAGCACTAACAATAAAAAAAAAAAAAAAAATTGAAAGATGTCCATGTAATGGAAAGATACAATATCCTGCAACATTGGATGATTTGGGCACATGAAAGCATTTTAATAAAACAGGACCCAAAATGTAACAAACTGCAGCTCACTACAGGTGATGTGTGCTGTAGACGATGACCACCTGTAGTGACTGATAAGGTTCTTTTTAAGAGATGAGACCAAGTGCAGTGTCCTTGATGCCAACCCATGTTTCAAGAGGGTCAATAAAAATGCCAAAATCTGCACTTAGAAAATTATATTCCCCCTGTGTTGACTACTAAATTGATGTCACAGGTTGAGCGAGTTTCTGTGTTGTCTAAAATTTAGAAATTGGCCTAAAACATTTGAAGGAAATACAGATCAGGGTTAGCTTTCTTTCTAAAGAGGTTGGACCGCAGAATGTTTGAAAGCTGATGGAAAACACCTTTTCATAAAACAAGAGCAGTCAGAGAGAGCACAACTTCACCCGAAGGGAAGGACTGTACTAAAACTTTGATGTTTTATGATGTTTTTATTACAACATGATGACGGCAGCCTGTTTTTATTAAACATGTTAACTTCAGCGGTGTCACTGTGATGTTGTAGGGCATCGTATTGAAAAATTTAAAAGTGTGTTGTACAGCTCTCTCCGTGCCCTTTTATATGATATACTCAATATGGTTTCTTGAATTTTTTTTTTCACGGTCAACTTTGACCTTTGCACTAACAGTGAAGGTCAAGGTCAAATGCTTAGCCAACTTAGGTACTCATTTCCCCAAGGCCTAGTATATTGTTGTGAAGTTTGAAGATGATACATAAAAAATTGTGGGTAATATAAAGTTTTTACTGATTTTAACATTTCGTGTGACCTTGACCTGATTTTCACCTAAATTAAATCAGCTCGAGCTGTTATTAATATCTACCATCACAAAAAATTTGAAAATGATATCTTGAAAACTGTGGACGTTAGACTGCTAACAAACAGATGGAACCGAAGCTCATAAATACATTTCAGTTCTGTTTATTTTGATTCCTGGAGTTTCAGTTTATCCCTGCCTTCCCTGTGTCTCCCATTAATTCTTCATCTCTGTGTTAGGTGTTCTTTTGTTAGTTACTTCCTGTTTTACATTTGTAGTTTTGGTCGCCTGTGCTGTGTATTGAGTTTAACTTCCTTTGTCTCATTATCCCTGATTTTTCCCCTGTGTATACATTGTCTGAGTCTCCCCTTGCCCTTTGTTGTGTCCTCCCTTATGGTTGTGTGTCTCCCTGTTCTGTGTTTCCCTAGTTTTGGATTCTTTGTTTGTTAGATTTCAGCATTAAAGTGTTTTTTTGAGTTTATTCCTGTCTCCCGTGTTCTGCATTTGGGTCCAAATCCTGCCTGCCACACAGCCGCTTTATGACAGTGGTATTTTAATCATCTGGATTATTTTTTTATAGTGTGTTCATGTCACTCCAAAGAAGCAGCATTTTTGTGTAGTACAATTACATACAAAGTCCACACAAAGACACCAGCAGAGGCAAATATGTGTTTGTGCAAGGTGTGAATATTTAAACTTGAGTGGAAAAAAACTGTGTTGATGCTGTGTTGGGAAAGCTGAGATTATTCCATAGACTGTGGCTTCTCCTGATCCCTACAACAATCAGAAGGGGAAAACAAATTTTAAAAAAAAGTTTAATCTCCATTTCAACATAGTGCAAAGCAATCAAGGTGTCTAGCTGGTTTCTAAAAGTCTCTAAAAGATTTCTCTAGCTGGATTGTGTTTGTGAATATTTTGTATTCATCATATTTTTTTTTTTTTTATTTGTTTTCAATCAAATGCTGATTGAACTTTTAAACATATCTGCCTTACTCTGAAGAATCCCTGGATCCAAACTGAGTCTAAGTATTTTTTAGCACCAGAGGGTGCTAGATGACAGTTTACTTTTCACTGATTAAAAAACAAAGCTCAGAATTAAACCACAGCGTCCTAACAGAGGATATTTTTAATTTTATTTATCACACTTTTATATTAGAGGGTGAGATAAGTAAGGAGACAAATAAAAGAAAAAGCTACTTCCCTGCGACTTCCTTAAATCAGATAACTCTCAGTTACTCTAAAAGGTGTCAGCATCACTATAAGTATGCTTCTCTCTGTGTCATTAAACATTATATGTGCACAGCTATCACTGCATATGAGATCTTCTCCAAACTGTCAAACTAAAGCACTTGTTTCTTCCACCCATTCATTCAGAGAATAATTTGGAGCTCGTATAAAGCAGAATAACTTTGCTGGTACTCATTTATAGACACTGAAGAGGACTATGAGGGTTGTTCTTGGGTTTTCTGCTGTGGGCTCACGGGGTGGGTGGGTAGTTGGCCTAGCTGACATCTGGGCAGAAGTGAGAACACTGAGAGATATGGTGGTGTAGCTCAGTTTAGAGCTAAGGAACATGGAGGATAGAATGAAGGACAATAGCAGGAAGGTGGAGGAACTGAAAGCTGAGCCAGTTGATCAAAATGCACATTGAACAGGTGCAACAGAAAATTCAGGTGCAGATTTTTCTGTTAAGTTGTAATGAGCTTAATTGTCAGTGCATTGTCAGTCATCTTTAAGGTCCAGCCGTCCATTTTGTACCGTTTATTCGGCTTAGGGTCATGGGGGCAGTAGAGGAGCCCAGATGAGTTGTTCTCCAGCCAGCTGAGAGATATAATCTCTCCAGCAAGTCCTGGGTCTGCCCTGGGGCCTCCTCCCACTAGGACATGCCTGGAATACCTCACCTAGGAGGTGTCCAGGAAGCATCCTAGTCAGATGCCTGAACCACCTCAACTCGCTCCTTTCAATGTGGAGGAGCAGCGGCTCTACTCTAAGCCCCGCTCCAATGACCCAACTCTTCTCCCTCTCTCTAAAGCTGAGCCCAGCCACCCTTCAAAGGATACTCATTTCCACCACTTCGATCCGTGATCTCATTCTTTTGGTCACTACCCAGAGCTTGTGACCATAGGTGAGGGTAGAAACATAGATTGACCAATAAATCGTCAGCTTCGCTTTCACACTCAGCTCTCTCTTCACCACAACAGATCGGTACAGCATCTGCATCACTGCAGACACCATCCCAGTCCGTCTGTCGATCTCCCGCTCCACTCTCCCCTCACTCGTGAACAAGGCTCTGAGATACCTGAACTCCTCCACCTGGAGTAGTAAGTCGTCCCTGACCCAGAGGTGGCATTTCACCCTTTTCTGGCTGAGAACCATGGTCTCGGTCCTGGAGGTGCTGATTCTCATTCCCACCGCTTCACACTCATATGGGAACCGCTGCAGTGCAAGCTGGAGGCCACCACCTGATGAAGCCATCTTTAAGTTAAATCTGTAAAAAGAGATTCTGTATAGAAATGTTTAAAGTAAATGTTCAGTTCATTTTAACCAAAACCAATAAACGAATCTTATACGTACTTATATGTACACTGCTCAAAAAAATTAAAGGAACACTTTTTAATCAGAAAGCATCAAGTCAATTAAACTTCTGGGATATTGATCTGGTCAGTTAAGTATCAGAGGGGGTTGTTAATCAGTTTCAGCTGCTTTGGTGTTAATGAAATTAACAACAGGTGCACTAGAGGGGCAACAATGAGACAACCTCCAAAACAGGAATGGTTTTACAGGTGGGGGCCACTGATATTTTATCCCTCCTCATCAAACATGTAGTAACTTGTCAAACACACATGGCTTACCAGTTGAAACTGGGCTGTTATTTCCCCAGTAAAAAACAGTCACTGTGTGACAGCATATGTTGATGTTGTTTCCACATATAATAGAAGTCCAGTCCGACTGTCTCTTTTAGACCCAGAAATATAGCTCATATAACTGCGGTAAACAAATCAAATGCATGGGCCTGGGCAGCTGGAGGAGCCGAAATGTACAATGTACAGAGATAATTCATGTACAAATTTTAGTGTCTTTAAACATGAATACACAACATGAATATTGCACAAACAAAATGCTTCAGCACTTAATTTCAATTCAGCCAAAAACAATCAAACTTTTTCTATTTTCCAGTTCGAGCCACAGATATAATCAGACTGACTTCTACTGTCAGCAAAACAAGTGACCTGGAGAAAGCAACGTGGGTATTTCACTGATAAACATGGATGTTTGGTAGGTTTATGAGCATCATATGACGTTATAATCAATTCTGAATAATATTTTCTATCATTTGAACTTCTCCCCATCCTTAGCCGGAATGTTTTTTGATAGCATTTCGACCGTCCTTTATTTTATTTTTTGTTTTAAATAAACTTATCTTCAGTTCATTTGACTGTATGTATTTTTCTGAATTTGAACAGTTTAATATTTTGATGCTTGCTCTGCTGTGATTCGCTGTCATTCCAGTAATTCCAGACTTTAAGCCCAGACTGAGCCGCAGTGAGAGTAAACTTCTCATTTCCAAGTCCAGGATTGATTAGCCGGAGAGAGAAAATGCAGGTGATGATTATATCTATTTATTCATCACAAATACACAATTATGCCTAACCCATTACTCATTAAGCCCCATTTAAGATAAATGATGCATTCCCTTTTGTGTTGTTAGAGAAACCAACAGTGGCCTTCTACACAGCTCTGACAAATGACTTTTACATTGAACCTTACAAAACTGATAACACACTCAAATTCAGTGAGGGCTTCACCAACATTGGCAATGCTTTAAATCCAGCTACAGGTAAATGCTGGAAGTAATGTTAGCAGAGGGTTCTACTATTTCCAGTTCACTGTGTGTGTGGTAACTCCTCTGCACTTGTAGCTGTATATCTGTACAAGAAGAACCATAAGATTATGCATAATGGTGAATGGAGGCCACATACAGGTCTTGAATATTTCACTAACTCTGTTGTCTTGGAGATTCTGGAGGGAGATGAAATTCATCTGCATCTCCCAACAGACCATTCTGTTTATGATAATGCAGATAGCACAGCACCTTCAGTGGCTCTCTTCTCTTCCCACTTTAAAGATGTTATGTATCATTAATGTTATTATATGGAAAACTGCATTCAAATAAATTAAAAATACAATACATATATTGGAGTGTGTTACCTTTGAGTGTAGGTAATGTAATTCTATGAACTGCAGTAATGCATATGTCATGATCCTCAGTGGCTTGGGGTTTCTCTCTCTCTCTCTCTCTTTTCAATAAAGACACTAACACTCTTAGTTGAAGGTGGAGTTGTGGGCCAGCTCTCTCGCTGGTGCGCCCGTGGGTGGAGACTGACTTCCAGGGTTTTCCCTCACACACCTGCTTTGAATTACCTCATCAAGATCCTGCTACTTAAGGGCTCGATGGTGCAGTTGCTCTCTGCCAGATTGTTATTGTCTCTATGGTGGTAATCAGGCTCTCTTTGAAACTTGTTAGTTTACTGGCATTTCATCCTATAACTTCATTTCTCTAGTGAGCTCCGAAACCCGAACTTGTTTTCCTGGATTCCTGTTCCCATGAGGAGTTTTGTGAACACTGCCAGCCCCACTTACCTGCATAGTCTAGTTGAACTCCAAACCTGCAAGAGGAAACTCTGTTCAAGAATCAAACAATTAAGGCCACTAATTCTGATTCCAAGTATTACCAAGTATCCTCACACTCACCTTGGCAGCCTTTAACTTCTCCTCTCCTCTCCCACAGTGACTCTGGTTGCAAACTTGCCCAAGCCCTGGTCCTCCTGGCCACTTACCTTTCTTCACTGCGATCTTGACTTTTAATAAAAAGTTTTAAACTGCAGTCAGTGTGTGGTGTCTGCTCTTTGAGTCTGCTTTTAGCCCAAAATGACACCATACTGGCAATTGCAGCGATATAAATCTGTGAAACAGCATGATATAAAGTCTGAACAATCCCCCCTTTTCCCTTTTCCTCCATCCCATCCCATTTTAAAAAATCTTTGAAATCCCGAATTCCCATTTTGAAACCTTGTAATGAGCGCTTTCACCGTTGCCATCTTGCTATTTTAAAACTGTATGTGTCAATCACGAGTCGTTAGCCAGTGAACGTACCCTTGGTAATCCTCCTTTCTGACACAATATGAACAGTACGAATGGTGGCTATTAAAAAGAATGCACGTTTAAAGCACTTGTGCATTGGCTTCACTTTTCAGACCTGGAAGCTACATCCGTCTTTTATATTGTCTATACCCTGGGCTTAATTGATACAGTTCATCATCCATATATGTTCAAGCTATGCTGCTGATTCATTTAAACTAAAAACTTAACTAAAAGATGTTAATAATTATTGCATGGTAAAACTAACTAATTAAATTGTTAATTATTTCCATGCCCAGGGTAACCCCGTGGCATTATTTTCAATGTGCATGGCGGTCTGATAAAGTTTAATAGGAGAACCTCATCATCCAAATCAAAATTATGAGATGGTGGCAATTTGTACTTTGCTGGTATCATCACTGTTGCAGGATGCGTAACTATGGTAATCAAGGAAGTGTTGGAGAAGTTTGTTGGAAATGGGACGCATTTGCCTGCTAATGTGTGTTTTAATGTTGTGAAAGGGTGGATTTGAACTGAAACTATGTTTTTCTCCTAAAGAATAAGTTGTAATGTCTAAACCTAAACATGTAATCCAATGGCTGAATTTAATCAAAATTTCATTTTAGCTTTTCTTACTTTTAGTTTAAGTTTTAGTTTAGTTTGAGTTAACCATAATAATCTTGGTTAGGGGTCACATCATATTATGTTCTTGGTCATTATTCTTCCTCACGTTGGAAATCTATATGTTCTTTTAAAACAGAAGGGGTTCCTGACCGAGTGTCAGTAAGTGATGAGTTGGGAAGAAGATGCAGTCTGTTCAAGCAATCCTTGAATCCAAACTAATTTTCAGCATGTTTGTTAGCAGCTAAGGGAGCAAGACAACACAGTTGAATTTTCAAAAGCCTCAGTTATTAAAAATCATAAACCCTAAAGCTCATAAATTAATCACAACTTACTAAAAGGGGACTGTTTATATGACCATTTATGATAATTTCATATCAAACAGTGTGAGATAAGTAATGAGGCAAATAAAAGAAAAAGGAACTTCTCTTGGTCTTAATTTATAAAATAACAGTCACACTAAAAGGAGTCAGCGTAATGAAAAGTGTGCTTCTCTGTGTGTGTTGTTAAACATTATGTGTGCACAGCTGTGACTGAGTGACTGAGTGTGTATGAAAGCAGCTTGATTTTCTCACTAGCACAAAGATCAGTGCTTAAATCTCTGAAATGTCAAACTAAAGCACTCACTTTTCCCATTCACTCAGGAAACTTAGTTTGAAGCTCATTTACAATGCTGTGAAAGTATTTGGCCCCTTCTTGTGGAGGATTTTTGGCCCATGAGCGGATTATTGAGTATGAGTGGCCTGTTGGCCTGAGCAGCCCCAGACCATCACACTACCACCACCGTGTTTGACAGTTGGTATGATGTTCTTTTTATGAAATACTGTGTTAGTTTTACACCAGATGTCTGAAACATTCAAGTGTGACAAATAAGTAAGAAATCAGGAAGGGGGCAAAGTTTTTCACAGCACTGTCAAACAGACCCCCTCTACAGCTACACCTTTGTAAAGATATGTAACAGGACAGTGAGGGTTGTGTTCTTTTCAGTCTTACTGTTAAATCCCTGGCTTCAAAAGCCAACTAATGTTATTACAGCTTTTCTGCAGAGTAATGTCCCCTCTACGTGATGTATTCTCTTTAGATGATTCATTTTAGATTTTTAATTTGAATGCATAACCAATGAGCATAAAATAAATCTGAGAGAAAACGTGAAAGGAGAAAAACAAAGTCCTGATGCACTGCACTGTTCTTCTCTAGCTGGATGAAACAATTCAGTTTCAATAAATCCAGAGTGTAAAAATGTCTCTTTCTTTGAGTTGGCATCAACTCAAATACATTTAAATCTGACAAAATTTGACAAAAATCTGACAAAATGAAAGACCTCTCCCATCCCAACAATGGACTCTTCTCACTGTTTAGGTCAGGGAAGCGCTTCAGCTCCCTTAAGGCCAACACAGAGAGAATGAGGAGGAGCTTCTTCCCACAGGCTATTCTGGCCCTGAACCAGGTGTAGGACTGGACTCTACTTATCTCTACACACCATTGCACATGCACTTAATAACAACAACAGTAATGTACTTCTGATCTGGTCTCTCTCATATCACATCACTGTACATGCACTTAATAACAAAATAATATACCTCAATAACTGTTTTTGACTGTTCACTGTCAACCTGCACACTGCTGATTTGCACACCTTTTTAATTTTAATTTTTAATTTTAATTTTATACTTAATTTTAGTTTAGTCTTGTATTTTAATGGTTGGGCATTGCACAGCAATAAGCATTTCACTGCATGTCGTACTGTGTATGATTATGTATGTGACAAATAAAATTTGAATTTGAATCCAGGACCTTCTTGCTTGAGATAACAGTGTTTACCACAATTAATGTGATTAGTTACACCTAAATTTAATATCAAGTGGGTGTAGTTATGTCAATAAAAAAGCATGTTGTTTCCACTACTTGACTGAGACACACAGGGTAAATCTGTCATGAAATCATTAAAACATTCAAGCTACTGCATAGCTTGGCTTATTAACCATTCAGATAGTTGCCACGCATGGAGAAATATTTGACTTAGTCCAAATCATTAAGTGATGCTAAGCCCCAAGTCCTTGGAAAGACTTTTCTTTCCCGTAAAGGGGAAAAAAATGTTAGAACCAATCGACAAACTGGATGACATGTTTATATTATAACTATGTGTTCAGAAATGCTGGTTTGTAGAGATCTAAACGGTGTTGCGGCAACTTCAGTCAAGAGGTCAGTAAACATGTTCTCATCTTAGATGCTGTAAAGCCTGTGAAACAGTGTCTGTGATTTGCAGGGTGTTAAAGGGATTGTCTGTTGTCTTTATCTGCTAGTTCAAAGCAGGAGACTTAGTCTGAAGGTGTCTAAACACGAAGCTGGTCCAATGCCAGCAGCGTGGTTTACAGGTTTCTGTTGTTTTGAGACTCATTGTGTCCTGATCTCCTTCTTATTGAAGGCATGCTACAATACAATACCAATGAAAAGTCAGTTTTATATTGAGAAATATGCATCACAAAAACAGAAAATAAAATGGAAAAAGTCTGGCTACTTGCAATAACCATATTTACCTTTTCATTTTGTGCAGTATTTATTTCCTTCTAGACTGTGTGCCTGTTCTCAGTCATGCTCTTTCCTCTCTTTTATGTATTTCTTTCTCACTTTGTCTGGTTGGTTTTGTTGCTGGAGATCTAAGTGATTAACTGCCAGTGTGAAACATTTCAGGGCATGCCAGCCCAACTAGCAGAGACCCTTGTGGCTTCAAAAAAGCAAACCGAAACATCAGCAGCACAAGGCTCTAAACGGAGTTTGAAGACCTCTTTTTTTCTCGGTCTAATGGTCCCTGTGATACTTCCCTGGAGGCTGACATTCAGCTAGGCAAAACTTTCTGCAGCGCTGAGAGATGTCAAGTAAAAAAGCACTATCAATACTGAAGTTTCATTTGATGGTGAGGTTTTAGTTGTATTATACATTAGCAGTGGCATTATTTCCCAGATGTGATTACCCCTACACTCAGATGTTTCACCAACACAGAAAAAGACCCCTCTCACTAAAGGTGCACACAGGCAGAAAAGGAATGAAAATAGCTGTGTCAGACAATCCTGCTCCAATTGGCAGATTTTGTCTTTGTGTTTGTGTTTAGGAAGTAAAACAGACCTCAAAGACTCAGTATTTGCATTATCTTGCATAATTGAATCTCTGAGTAATTGGAAAGGAATTAATATTAATCCTTTCCTGTGGCACGGTGCCCCATAAAGCTGTTACGCCTAAGGCAGAACACAGAGACACTGCAGAGAACATGCCAAGATCCTCTTCAAGTAAAACATGCAGCATCATTGGAGGGGTGGCTGAACTGTGCTTTGCAGGGTTTGACTAAAGAGCCCTTGAGTGCGTGGGCTTCATGGGGGGAGGTAATACAGAAGAACGTCACACCACCCCTCTAATCCAGAACTTGGTTGGGTTACAGTCACACAACTGACTGCTTCACAACAGCTCAGGAAGCAGTCAGAGTAAGTGTGAGTTTCCACATGACAGGGAAAGTGGTACTTGTTCACAGTGAAATGTACGTAGACTATAAAGTTTTAGTTACCACATACAGTAGAGCCAATTTAATGAACACTATACTCCTGGGACCCTTTAGCACTTTGCACTGTAGTTTGCAGAGGGAATTTGGTGCTTTCGATGCAGAAATGTGTGGAGGAAATGAGAGGGTGTCAGTATCACAAGCCCAAGGGCTCAGCGTATGAAGATTTTTTTTTTCCTGATACATTCTATTAAATGAAGCTTTTCAGGAACACTTTATTTTAACCTTGCCAATTAGCATTTGGTACTTCAATGTTTCTTCACTAATTGTAACTTCTCCTATAAACATCAACAACCGTGTGTAAACAGATAGTGGATGTTCAGTCTGGGCACTCATCTTGTCTTGACCAAAGTGATTTGTCAGTTACAATGTACTGTAGGTCCGTCAAAACACTGCTTTATTGTCCATTTTGACTCTAATGGGAACTGTAAATTACAAAATAAACATCATGTTATATTTTAATAAGACTTGAAACAAGTTGACTGAGACCATAAACTCTCGAAAGGTTTTACCAGGGTTACAGATCATTTTACTAAAGACTTCAGGATTTCTTTTTGAACCCAGAGGAGTCCCTTTGGGAACCACAACAAACATTTTGGGGCTTCGGGTGTAGCAAGCAGAAATCCTGACCACAACTTCCTGTTGTTTACAGAAATAATAGCAATTAAATCTGCAAGCAGCAATGATAGGGCATTTGCACCTTGTCCCACTGTGAGGTGTGCTGTGACCACTCGAGCATGCTGTATTCGCGTGGATATCTTACTCGATGGATTCTAATAGGCTCTTGCAAAAAAACAAGTTACTAATCACTTCCTTTGCGCATGAGGTGGTGTTCTAGAACACACATTATTATATGTCATGTTGCTGTATAATCATGTATGAAACCCACAGTGAAAATTTCATGTACATCGGATGATGTTTATTACCTAATGCTGATTTCTTGTTGCTACTAGACGCCGATATAACTGTGACTAAGTATTGCCACAAAGAAGTTTCTAGACTTTTCCAGAAGTTTAGGGCACATTGGACATTTGAATTTCTTGTTTGGAACTTCTTGTTCTGTGGTGAATTATCAAAATTCGGCATGCTGCTACAAACACGCCCTTCAACAAAAACTCAAAAGCTTCACATTTTAGCATCACAAAAGTCTATTATCATCTTTTGCAATTTTGTAGGGGGTGCTATAGAGCTGTTTTGGACCCACCATGTGTGAGACCCCCCAAAATATGCAAATTGTCACCAGTCCTGATGCATTTGCAAAATTAAAAGTAACCATAACCCTGAACTTCAAAAAGACGATTCATTTGCACAAATAATAATAAACAGAGCTTCTCACTGTCAGTGCTCAGGCCCATTAAACTTAATTTATATGCTATTAAGTGTATATATAAAGTGCTTTGACAGACAGGCAAAAGCAGAACATTAAAAGGGAAATTCAAACAGAAAGCCACTTAATTAACAGTTTTTTAAGTAAAAAAAAACAGATAAAAACTAATTTGTTGTAAAAACAATATTCAGTGGTTTTGAAATTATATTTCAGCAAATGCAAACTCTCTTTTGCTCTCCACACACTTGCATACATTCACAGGTTGCCCTAATGTTATTGGTCAGTAATACTGAGACTACATATAGAAACCATAAATCTTCCAGTACCAAAAGTGTTATCCCTTTCTTACAGATTCTGTTTATCTTCATATGCAGATATCTGTTTATTGAAACTAGTAGGCTGATGGCTGGTTTTGTTGCTGAACAAATGATCTAATGTCAAGTGATTCACATTTGGGTTTGTTTAGAATTAGGTTTACAAGTCATGCAGACATACACATGAAACTAGAAAAAGTATTTTAATAAAAATATTTCACCTTGAGGTCCAGTTGCTGCAGTTCTTCCAGAACTTTCAGGCACATCTCATCCTCATTAATGGGTGGAATTTTCTTTTTTATTTAAGATCCCAATTATCTACTGTATTGTAAAAGAAGCTGTTCTTCTGGGGTTTCTAGAATAATTTTAAGAATGCTTCAATAACATCCATACACATGCTGTGACTCAACAAAGAACAACACCACTAAGACACACTGAGACACTCAAAAACCTGCCTAACATAAAGCTCCATGAACCAATTTCATCCTACAAAACAAACAAACAAACAAACAAACAAACAGAAACTGATGGAAAGAAGCCACTTAACAACTCTTCCACTAAATCACAGTTTAAAATGGGATAGATGGCTCTCTACATCCTTGACATTTCTTCAAGCACAGAAAATAATCTTTATTATAATAAATAACAATTTCTTGTGTAAACAAATAGATTTTTAGATGTTTTTTTTAAAAATAGTGTATTACTGTCTGGAATTAAAGCACCATCTGTCTAAACAAAATGACAAATAGGGGATAAAACAGTCTGTAAAAAAAGAAAAAAAAAAGAGCTGAACCTGTTAGTCAGCAGTTGCTGTTTTACACATCTAGCAGGTACATAGTAACATTTTATTTGTTTGGTGTCAGTTGTCCTGTCCTGTAATTGTTCTTAAAATAATTTTGTCACTTTACATTCTGTTCCAGTTTGTCTGTATGTGGGGTGAACTTGAAATTTTTGTGCAGGTGTCTGCTGCATCTAAAAGAAATGCCAATTATGACAGCAGTGAGAAGAAATCAAAAACAGCTGCATGCTGAAAATCCTAAGCAAAAAGCTAGAGTTGGGTACTAATTCTTATTCTGTGCTCATCACAGTGACCAACTTCTTGCACATATACAAGGTTTCATGCCACTGCTCATGGCAAAATACTAATTATAGCTGTCTGGTTACAACTGCTTTTTAGTCAGTCATAAACCACGCTTTGTTGCCCGTGAGTAGAGTTTGTATGGAGTTTATCAATGTTGTGAAAACTAGGTAAGCCTCCTTTGGAAAATATAGGTAACCCTATTCCCTGTTGTTGGAGGAGAGTCATACTCCTGAGATGCATCTAGTCTGCTACAAAGGTAGAAAAATAAGAAAGAGTGGGAAAACGCAAAGAACTTTAAAACTTTTTCATAGTTAAAAAATGAAATAAAAACAGTTTAGCCCCCAAGGGGAAGGAAAAGTTTGTGGTTGCGCATTTAACAAAGGAAAGCCTTGATTTGGGACTGTTTTACCTCCTCTGTTGCTAAGTGGAACATGTTTTGAATTTTGACTGAATTGATTCACTGCTGGACTGCTTAGGCTTTTCTTAACCCACTAAACAGAACTAACCTGCTAATAGTGTTTAAATAGGGAAACTTTTACTTTCGGAGCCTGTTTTGGATTTTGCATTTTTCCTTTTAGCAGAGGACACTTCCACGCATGCATTTAATTCCTTGTGAGAGTGTTAACAGTTTAGTGCGAGGCAATCTTTAGGGCCGGTATGTCCCAAGTGTAGCCTTTTGCTTCTCGCCTTACTGACTACAACTTCTAGCTACATGACAGTGCCGGAACATATTTGAATTTCTACACTATATGAGTATTTCTAACCAAGTTTTATTGTGTTATAACCTTCATCTATTTTTCAGATGTATAATAATGAATCCAGGGAGAAGATGCAGTGATTTTTAAATTAGCCCAGATTCACTGAGGTTTATATTATAACTGTCAACACACAGACTTTTAGATAAAGTAAAAGACAGCTCTGTTCACCAGAGTCTGAAAGGAGTGAAGAGATGAAAACCCCTTTAGGCATGTTATACTACTCAGTCCATCACTGGTACCTTATGTATCTTCAGGTAACTGATTTTCTAGTTTTTGCTGCTTGGTCAGGAGCACATTATGAGGAAATCTGAAATTCAGCATTAGCTGCAGAGAACTTCTCCACTATCTAAATTAAAGCACAGATTCATTATAAATAAAACTGACTCATGTTTATTTTATGACCCTGTGCAGCTGTAATTCAAATTTGTAAACATGACTGACTTTTCTCAGGGATACAAATGAAACATTCTGCATTTTAAATCTGTGTTGTAATTTACAGTCATCAAGAGACAAAATTATGAAATTATGAATACAGTTATTAAAAAAAATAACAGAATCTGCTTAATGTAGATTGTGCACTGTGTCTTCCATGGGAAACGTGCCCTTATCTTAAGAAAATACAAAAACAAATGGTACAAAATGTGTATTTACAGAAAATCTTGAATTTGTTCAAATGAAACTGTTGGTCATGTGCTTACACTTCTGAGTCCTTTCTCTGTTTTAACTGAATGCAAAACATTTTGTTTGCAGCCTTTGTACTGATGACAATGACACATAATAACAGGCTTTTAGGGTTTGCACTGACATTTAGCAACTGGAATCCACAGACTGTATATATCATAACAGAAGCAGAGATTCCTCCTGCTGCAGCAGCACCTTTAATAGACCATGATGCAATTGAAAAGACATGCAGTGCTTGAGTAAAACACGTCTCCTTTTTTATAGGAAAAAAGCTGTCACTATCTTTGTCTCATTATGCTACTGCTATACCTGTCAATATCACTACTTCTCTTTCTGCCATAACCCACAGAGAAATTCTCCAAAGTTGTTGAAAGTGATTCTAGGAAACATGGGAAATCTGTGTGAGGTAACTGTAGACAAGATTTTTTTTAAAGCGTCAGAAGGAAAGTTATAAGTACAGAGAATTATACATTTTTGGTACTTTCTGTACATCCTCCACAATGGGGAGAGATAGCTGAACTAATGTACTAATGTCAGTACTACAAAAATGAAAAAAAAATGCTGTAGAAGTTATTTCCAATTTGTTGACTGTCTTGGTCATATTATTATTCTCATGAATATATTATGCATAAATATTACCACTGCTACATGTGGTTTTTGTTATTTTCATACAAATATAAACAGGGTTAAGTTAAATGCCAAAGTCTTCATGGGGATAATATTTTGGTTAGAACCCTGTTTGTGTTCTCAGTTTCACCCCTGTGCCATGTCCTACAGCATCCACCCACTATACATACTGAAAACACTGACAGGTGAGGTGAATAAGATTGTTAATATCCATAACAATACAATATTTTGCTCAGAAATGTTTGGACCTAGCATTTATATGGACGACACTCTGACACATACCACCCACCTGAATATTGCTGCAGATCAATCACACCTTCATGGCCACAGCACTCAAAATGCACACCACCACACCGCAAAAAAACCCATCCAGAATGGCTGAAGTAACATGACAAAGGGGCCAGAAAGCCTAGATCCTGATCCAGTCATGTATGTGTACATGTATGCATGTATGTGGAGGTGATCCACAGAGGACCCACTCTGCAACTCAAGTGACCAAAAGATATGCCCAGAGGTCATATCCATTCCTCCATGAGTCAGAATCTCTCTTCCTGATTACAGTCACCCATCTCACTTCATTCTTACCATTGTTCTTTATAATGTTGTCATTCATCCACACCTGTATCATTTTGCCTCTCTGTGTAGTTCTTCCTGTTTGTAAGTGTATTTTAAAGTAAACCTCCTAAACTGTTTCTGCCTGCCTTGTTTTGTCTGCATCCTCCTTCCTGCTGTCCTAGCACAGATTGGGGCAGCTTAGTTTAACATGTTACTAGCATAAGGTCACACAATCAGGTCAGGCTAATGGCTATGTAAATAGTTTTGCAGGTATTTGGTCATAAACCAAACTACTGGACAAACTTACATTTTGAGTTGATGGGACTTCATGACAAGTTAACTTACAATTTTGTTATTTTACTTAAAACAACAATCATGTCATCAAGGTACAGGTTTGATGGGCCCTAGCCAGGGATTTTCTTTTTATCTTAAATTAGATATCATCATTATGGACCTCACTGGAAAATGACAAATAACCATCACAATACAACTTTAGGGTATAGATTGTTTGTATATATATGACTTGTGTACTACTATTAAAGGAACACTTTTTAATCAGAATATAGCATCAAGTTAGTTAAACTTCTGAGATATTGATCTGGTCAGTTAAAGGGCAGAGGGGGTTGTCAATCAATTTCAGCTGCTTTGGTGTTAATGAAATTGAAAGTGCACTAGAGGGGCAATGAGACAACCCCCAAAACAGGAATGGTTTTACAGGTGGAGGCCACTGACATGTTCTCACTCCTCATCTTTTCTGACTGTTTTTTCATTAGTTTTGCATTTCGCTAGTGTCACTACTGGTAGCATGAGATGATACCTGGACCCTACAGAGGTTGCACAGGTAGTCCAACTCCTCCAGGATGACACATCAATATGTGCCATTGCCTGAAGGTTTGCTGTGTCTCCCAGCACAGTCTCAAGAGAATGGAGAAGATTCTAGGAGACAGACAGTTACTCTAGGAAAGCTGAACAGGGCCGTAGAAGGTCCTTAACCCATCAACAGGACCGGTATCTGCTCCTTTGTGCAAGAAGGAACAGTATGAGCACTGCCAGAGCTACAAAATTACCTCCAGCAGCCCACTGGTGTGAATTTCTCTGACCAAACAATCAGAAACATCATGAAGGTGGCCTGAGAGTCCTCTAGTGGGTGCTGTGCTCACTGCCCGGCACCGTGGAGCCTGACTGGCATTTGCCATAGAATACCAGAATTGGCAGGTCCATCACAAGTGCCCTGTGCTTTTCACAGATGAGAGCAGGTTCACTGCAATTAGGTATCGGGATGAAATCCTTGGGCCCATTGTCAGACCCTACGTTGGTGCAGTGGGTCCTGGGTTCCTCCTAGTGCACGACAATGTCCGGCTATTTATATAGCACCAAATCACAACAACAGTTACCTCAAGGCGCTTTATATTGTAAGGTAAAGACTCTACAATAATACAGGAAAAACCCCAACAATCAGATGATCCCCTATGAGCAAGCATTTGGCAACAGTGGGAAGGAAAAACTCCCTTTTAACAGGAAGAAACCTCCGGCAAAACCAGGCTCAGGGAGGGGCAGCCATCTGCCGTGACCGGCTGGGGGTGAGGGGAGGATGTCATGGTTCCCCCGTCCTCCTGGTTTGACTTCCCTTCTATCTTTCTGTCTCCCTTTTCGCTCTCTTTTTCTCCTCTGTCAGTGTGTGTGTGTGTGTGTGTGTGTGTGTGTGTGTGTGTGAGGCGGCTCTACTTTGGCGGAGGTGTCCACCATTCTCTGCCCCAGTGATTACACACCTGAGATTGGGGTTTGTTCACACACCTGCATGTTGTTGGCTGAATTAAGCCCTGTCTACAAGAGGCTGTAACTTCTCCTCAGCCAACACCAGATCGTTGCACTGCTAGCGGTAATACAAGCTCGGCTGACTTTCTAAATCAGTATAGCAAGTGTCAGTGTCTGTGCGTTCCTGACCACCATTCCCTCTCTGCTCAGAGTGTCACAGCCACGGAGTGAAGAAGTGGATATCGGACCGACTCAGGAGTTATTTATGGGAAGCGGAAAACACTACGGAGAGAGCGTGCCATCTATCGCCAGAGAAACTGTGCTGCACTGTTTTACAATAAACTCATTCCTTAACCTTACCATATGTGCTCTGCGTGTGTCCAGAAAACCCACGGGCTTAACAGAGGAAGACAGCCAGAGATTAATAATAACTCATGATTAAATTCAGAGTTGTGTATAAACACATGGTAAGAGAAGGAGAAACGCTCAGTGCATCATGGGAAACCCCCAGCAGCCTAGGCCTATTGCTGCGTAACTAAGGGAGGATTCAGGGTCACCTGATCCAGCCCTAACTATAAGCTTTATCAAAAAGGAAAGTTTTAAGCATAATCTTAAAAGTAGAGAGGGTGTCTGTCTCCCGAATCCAATCTGGGAGCTGGTTCCACAGAAGAGGGGCCTGAAAGCTGAAGGCTCTGCCTCCCATTCTACTTTTAAATATCCTAGGAACCACAAGTAAGCCAGCAGTCTGACAGTGAAGTGCTCTATTGGGGTGATATGGTACTATGAGGTCTTTAAGATAAGATGGGGCCTGATTATTCAAGACCTTGTATGTAAGGAGAAGGATTTTAAATTCAATTCTGGATTTAACGGAGCCAATGAAGAGAAGCCAGTATGGGAGAAATATGCTCTCTCTTTCTAGTCCCTCTCAGTACTCTCGCTGCAGCATTTTGGATCATCTTGAAGGTTTTTCAGGGAGTTTTTAGGACAGCCTGATAATAATGAATTACAGTAGTCCAGCCTAGAAG
>VUQS01075613.1:0-10007 GCA_015108495.1 Heterochromis multidens
TGGTTTAGCCCCATAGTTCTTGTGGTGAAGAAAGATAGGTCTATACGGTTCTGTGTGGACTACCGCAAGGTGAACGAGGTGTCACAGTTTGATGCTTATCCTATGCCCCGGGTCGACGAGCTCCTGGACTGCTTAGTCACTGCTCGCTTTTTCACGACACTGGATTTGACCAAGGGCTACTGGCAGATTCCCTTGTCTCCAGAGTCCAGGGAAAAAACAGCTTTCTCCACTCCATACGGTTTGTACCAATTTGTCACACTTCCATTTGGCTTGTTCGGCGCCCTGGCCACTTTCCAGCACCTTATGGACCAGGTGCTGCGGCGCACGCTGCATGTGCTGCTGCCTACCTGGATGACGTCATTATCCATAGTGACACCTGGGCGGAGCATATGCAGCAGGTGGCTACGGTCCTGGAGTCACTGAGGCAGGCGGGGCTCACGGCCAACAGCATGGTGGAGAAGGAGTGCCTGGCCATTCTGTGGGCCTTCGTTATTACCTCCTGGGCCGCCCTTTCACCCTCTGTTTGGATCATGCCCCGCTGCAGTGGCTCCATCGCATGAAGGATGCCAACGCCCGAATCACCCGTTGGTATCTGGCCGGGGGCGCAGATGGTTGTAGCTGATTTCCTCTCCCGCTCGCGGGGGGGGGATTAGGCTAGGCTGGACAGCTCCCCGGCCTAAGTCGGGCGAAAGGGGTGTGTGGCGGGGTGTGGTTTGTGGCTCAGCTGCAGGGGAGGGGTGGAGCAGTGGGCTCAGGGCGTAGTGTCAGGGGAGGCTGGCCCACACAGTAGATTTTCATCATCTAATCATGCCTCCCCTATTTGAGCAGGACGCCGGGACCTGTACGAGAGAGGAGAGAGGCGCTGAAAAGCGACTCGGTCGCAAGTAGCTTTTAACAAATCACTGTAAATAAACACGCACTCAACCTACAACACTGTGTGCATTGGGTCCTTTGTTCACAGTAATGCAGTACGTTACTTAATTACTCGCTGGACAAAGTAATTCGTTACACTACTCATTACACAACTTTTGCGTTTCTCTGTAAAATGACCTGAAGCTTATTTTCACATAATTGCCAGTTAACAATATAAACCTTAGGCTACAGTTACGTACACCAACACAAATCCCTATTCAGCCGTTGACCGCTCCACTATTTTCCTACTCTATGTGAAATCAGCTGATTGTAGCACAAGTGCAAGTGAAACTGATAAGTGGAATCGTTAGGCAAGCAGACTGACAATTCTAAGGAATTTAAGTACTCTACAAGAATTCTACAAGTTCTCAGTTCCCATCCCTATGTTTTCAAGATATCATTTTCAAATTTTGTGTGATGGTAGATGCCAATAACAGCTCGAGCTCATTTAATTTTGATGAAAATCTGGTCAAGGTCACACCAAATGTGAAAATCAGTAAAAACTTAATATTACCCACAATTTTTTATGGATCATCTTCAAAATTCACAACAATATACTAGGCCTTGGGGACATGAGTACCTAGGTTGGCATTTGACCTTGACCTTCATTGTTAGCACCCAAGGTCAAAGTTGACCTTGAAAAAAATTTCAGGAAACCATATCGAGTAATATATCATATGAAAGGGCATGGAGAGAGCTGTACAACACACTTTTTATTTTCAATATGACGCACTATGACATCACAATGACACCATAAAGTTTCACAAAATCATGGCTGACGTTAGCGTGTTGTAATAAAAACATCATAAAACATCAAAGTTTCAGTATAGCCCTTGCTATAGCCCTTGGGGGAGTTGCGCTCTCTGAGTGCTCTTGTTTATGAACTTCGACTGTGACTTTTTCTACATCAGTCAGAATAAACGACTCATCTTTTGTTCACTCACTCTGCTTCAGAGCATCTGTATTTGGGTCCTAATTCAATGCACAGGAAGCCAATCCAAACCGATGACATCAGAGACTTTAAAGTCTAGTTTTACAAGTGACATTGTCCTGGCATAGTGGCTGAATCTGGCCAAATCAAACTGAAACTGCATCAAACAATTTTAGTCTAACTTCTTTAGTGTGTTTATTTGATCTTTTCCAGATTTTCTTTTTCATCAACTGTCATTACAAGTTGGTGCAGAGCTACTTCCTTCACTGTGGAACTTATCATTATGTATACAGTCTCCTTTCATTTATCCCTAAACTGTGCACTGACATACTCCCCTGACCTTGAATACACATGCTGTCTTAATGTTTAGCTTGGTCCTGTTGTCATTTGCCATTAGCTTCACATCAGTCCTGTGAGATTTGTGGACTGACCCCTCATCAAATCATTTACTTCAATGAATCAATTTTGCCTGACACACGCAGTATATTAATCAGCTGGCTTGGCTGGCTTAATGGCTCAATCAGAGGCAGAGGAAGGGGAGAGAGAATTAGAGCGATTTACTGAGGTCACAATGGAAAAATACTATCCTTAAGTAACCTTCTGCTGTCTGTGTGTATGACACATTTCTGCAGCTCTGTAATTTCTTAGATTACAACCCAAGATGAGTCAAGGAAAGGCATAAAATTTCTCTCTTTAGTTTGTAGAGTAGATGAGTTGATTTTGCTCCAAAAGTAAGAAGGTTTCTATAGTGTGGTAGTGTCTCTTATTCTTTATGAATTTTTGTGGTGCACAAATGATTAAAAAAATGTAAATTTTCATTTCAAAGTGTCTAAATTATTGCCACATTAGTAATCCACACATCTTATAATGTATCTACTTGAAGAGAAAAGATCATTTGTCTTTCACCGTACGGTGAAGGCAGTTTAAAACGGGCCAAATCAAACCAAAACTACCAACTGGGCCTGCTAACAGTTGTTTAATTAATAAATAATTTTAAACTTATTTAGCCTCAGAAGCCTTAAAGTTAGTGTGAAGTGTCCTGACAGCCAGAGATAACTTTTGCATTGCTCACGGCTGTTAATATTGTGAACAATATTACTACAGCACTTGACCCCAGAGGCACACTACCAAACATCATACCTGCTTAATATGGAACTGAGATGAAGAAAATCATTTGACGCCCTGGGATGAGAAAATATAAATAAGCGGTATAAACAGTTCTAAGTGGAAGATGTCTTTGCAACTAGGAAATCAAGCTGACAGCATGGAAAAAGCAACGTTACCAGCTGTTTAAATGGATGAATGAATGATTAAAGCAGACTAAATCAAGATAGTCTTACACTCTACATGGCAGCTAGATTATCAAAAGCTTTTGCCTTCGGTGCCTTGAAGACATAAGTCAGGTGTCCAACCAATCCCAACTGAAATCTGAACATCATCTTTCTCATGCTGGTAAAACTGCTTTGCAAGCACCACCAGCCATTTCCCATCCTTGAAGCGTCTTTTCAGCTCATTTATGCACAAGGTGTCATCTGTGCCACGACCCAACTTAGTATTTGTCATTCAACCTAACTCCAAACTTGTTATTTGAGCAGGGTTACTGCTGTGAAGAGACATCTTTTAATCCAAACCACAATCTTTTCCTTAACCGAACCAAGCAGGTTTTAGTGCCAAAACCTAACCGGTGAGTTTAAGTGAAAGTAAAATGTAAGTGAAAAATGTCGAAAATAAAAAAGGCAAAGAGTCTAAGAGGAAACAGACCATGGTCTCCTGGTTGACAAAGCTGTGAATTATGCCACAGAAATTCCTTTAAACCTTTTAATGCAGATGTTGTGGTTCTCTAAAAGAGCCCAGCCAGTGTGTATGAGCTCCGATGGCATATGATGCTGTATGCATTTGGGAGATGAAGGGACTATCTGACAAAGTGGCATTAACCAATGCATACTGTTCATATTTTATGCCATAAGTGTCCATACTGAATTTTTAACTACAGATCTATTTAAAATGTATATATAGCCTATCTGACATTAATGAATGGCTGATTAATCCTTAATTAATGTTTCAAATAGCAGGGAGAGTGTTTTTTTATTACCCTTGTTTTTGGAGAGAAACATCTTCACATAATGTGACATGTTTTACCTAAGACAGGAAAACATAACCATAAAGATTTAAATATATTTGACTGAAAGGGAAAAAGGCAAGAACATTCTGGAACTGTTGGGATTTGTTATATAATCATGTATAACACTGTCCTCACTGCTATATCATAAAAAAAAATCCTCATACCTACCAACTATAATTATCAATATTAATTCAACCTTATATAACACTTAAAAATTATTTATTGTAAACTAGTCTGTGCATTCAAACCAGTGGTAGGAAACCTTGCGTGTGTAGGACTTGCACATGTGTTTACTACATTCACTGAAATGGCAGCTCAGGTGACATTATAATTTTATGGGCAGCACAGTCATGGAGTGATTAGCAATGATCATCACAACAGCTGGATATAAGCTAACATTATGCCAGCTAATGTTAGGCAGAAGTGTCCTGAAAATCACACTTTCCCTTTGATAAACAGTTTGATTACATTCTCACATCATATGAGCGTTTATTCACTAAGTGTCTGAGTCCAACAATGTTAGATCCATTCAAAGAAAGTTTTACTAACGCTGGCTAACAGCGGCAAAAACAGCAGCGCTTACCGACTGAAAAGTTCAGGATATCCTCAACAACTCACCTCAGTATCAGTGTCATCTTACAGACAGACAGAGCTTCACTGACTCATTGACTTGTATCGGAGTCTTTTCACAAAGTTTTACAGCCTCCTACAGAGGAAATAGACGTGGACACCTGGCATCTTGACAATTCAGTCATATTGACAGTGGAGGTAAACTGACTGACAGCCTACACTCACTACAGATGAACGGCAGCCAGAGTTTGTCCTACAGCATCCACCATAGCTAGGATTATGCACTTGGATTGGGAGGGGTAAGAAAACAGAATTCAGTTGATTGCAATCTACAGATACAGCCACTTAAAATGGCCGCCTGGTCCTTGACAGGGATCTTTGGCCGATCCTTGGCCGGTCCTCGGCTGGTCCTTGACCGTAATGAGATCCCCCACCTGTGGCGTGGACAATGCGACCACAAGTAGTAACGCCCTAAAGAAGCATTTAGGAAAACCAGTGGTAATGTCTTGTGTATCCACCAGGTGGAGCAGCTCATTCATTTATTCATGCATTTAAAATTTTTTCAGGGGTCCTATAATTATAACAGAATCATAACCTTTCTGTAAAACACTGATATAGATATTTGCTTGCAGCAAATAAAGTAGAGGTCGTGCACACCGAACAAGCAAGATAGACAGAAAGTAATACTTGCACTCTGTGTTTATTGCTGACTAATGTTTCTGAACATGAAAGCATAAAACGATTATTTAACCGCACTGCTAATGTTTTTATACAGAAAATAAAATTTAAATTTAAACGTGAATTAATGAATGCTGGGTCCTGTCAGAGAAAAGTGCATTTTAGATGTGATACAGATGGGCAAGTCAGACAGAGAGCACTCGGAGTGCGCAACAATAATGTATGTGCGTGTGGATTCTGCTCTAAAGAAATATGCCAGAAATATGTGATGTGATTACAACTATTGGCAATCGTCACCATTTATGTGCTAGTTTTCCAAATAAATTTCCAATCATAGCGGCGACAATCACCGTCATGTCTGCTTACTTTCTGCATTACTTAATGGACTAAGCTGTCTGCTGCTAATCTTAGTATATCACCTTTGTGTGATTCATTTGAATACTTTTCTCCAAAAATGTTGCACTGTGAAAATGACACTCCAAATGCAACATGTCCCGCAAAAAAAGTGTCCAACCTAATACTGGCTTAGTTATTTTATTTATGTATTTATTTAGTTATAAGTGCAACAACAGGTAGGAGAGAATTAACACGTCATTAGCATTCAACCTGGTCTTCACACTTAAAGAGTGACCAGGCAAACAGCTCTCCCAGCCCCCACAGTGCACGATTTTTTAACTATGCAACCAAGAGATTACTAACAACTGATATCTATTTTATACATTTCCTATATAATTTCTTGTGATTGTGCAATCAAAGCAACATCATCATCATCATCATATGACTCCCTCAACCTGAATGTCGGGAATAAACCACACAAAATTTATGGGAAACTGTGTCTTAAAATGCAGGAACCTGCTGAAGCAAAAAACAACTTTTACAGACAGGTAAGAACCCAGACTATCATTAGTATTACAGCAGATTCTTTTGTCAAAGACAGAAGAGTGGGAAATAAAAAAGAAAAAAAAAACACTATAAATAAATAAATTATAGGACATCATTATTCACTTAATCTCTAAGTAGTCAAAGCTTTGACTCATCAGCCTAACTAAAGGTGAAAACTATGGCACCAGGATACAAACTACAGGGGAGCTTAGCTTAATTAGAAATGAGCACACCTAAATAAAAAAAAAAAATTCAGGGACCACTGTAAAATATTTAAAAATGTGCTTTTCTTTGCCATGCAATTCTAATTTTCTGCATTGTCATCATGGATCATGTGTAAAATTAGGCTATTATTAATGTATGCTTCATGTTTGAGGGTGATTAATCTCTAATTCACTTAAAAATATATACCAGCATTGTTTTCATCTTGCCAAGCAACTTATTTTTTTAATACAGAAGATCAAATAGTAAAGTAACTTTGGTGCCGTAGCACTCAGGTGTACTTTTTTTTCAGCAAAATTCTCTCTCTCTGTCTTTCAGCACCAGTGTACATGTGTTATTACCAAAATAAAAAGTTTATTTCATCTTATTTGTGTTATTTATCACTTTCTTTATCTGCTGTATCTGAAGTTTTGTGAACACAAAAACTTAAAAGTGAGTTCTCAAAAAGCCATGGTGTAGTTCACACACTGTAGAGCACTCTTAGATCTTCAGGTCTTGTTGACAGTCTATTCCTCTGCTCTGTTATTTTGGTCTCTCCTCCCTCTCCTTTCCCTCAGCATCCACTCCTTGACAGAAACAAACATGGCTGAGTTGACTGTTGGCAGTGGCGGCAAACAAAGTCCTGTGTTAACACGCAGCCTCACATGCCACCTCATCACGGGCCGTTAATTCATTGACTGATGGTGGCGTTTAGTGTCGTCCATCCATCCACAAGCCATCTGTCATTGCTCTCTCCGTCTGTTCTTACACTCTCTCCATTCTTCTTTCTGTCTGGCTTTATGGAGTGGAGGAAATGCAGGTCTAGTCACAACTTTGCCAACATACACAATTTTTCTCACCTGCCACCTCCAACCTCCTCCACTTGCCCTGCACTTTTATTCCCATCTTCATTCTCATGTATCCTCCTCTGCTTCTGTAGTGAATCACTTGCTTTCTTCCTCTCATTTCCTCCTCCCCGCTGTTGGAGAGGCATCTCACAGACGTGTAGAAAGCCCCTCTGTCTGGCGTCTGGCTGCACTGCTTTCTTTGTGTACAACAAGCCTTCACCATGCTAATCTTTGGCTCGCACTCCGTAGGGGCCCGTTAACAACACATGCCTGCTTCCATGTAACACCGCTGTGAATAGGGGAGATTACACTCACATTAACACTGCGAGCTAAGACACTGGCTGGCTGGCTTTCAGCACTTAGACAACGCAGCGAGTTTCTATCCAGCAGCTACAGTATTCATAAATGCTTTGTCGAAAAGAACGCTTACTGTAGGTGAGAGGGTGTTTTTTTTTTTTCCAAGTGTGTCTTCAAAATGCTGAACACTGCTTTGTTGGCATTTTACTTTGTTCTTTGCTGTGTTGAGATGCTGAATTGAGTAAAGATAATTAGCTACTTCCTCTGTTTTCAGTCTTGATTGTTTATGTCTTCCCAAGCTGTTTCCAAACATGAACTTCGGACAATGACAGGAAAATCAGGTTCTGGCATTTCCCAAGGCTGCCCTTTCTCAAATGTAGTGCACAAAAGAAGGTCTCTCTGTGTCAGGTGGGTTCTCATTTCTGAAAATACTCAATTTGGGTTCGGCTCAGGTCACTTTGCTATTCCAAAAAAAAAACAAAAAAAACAAAAGAAAGCTATGCGTATTTACAACCATAATAGCCACAGTTATAAAAGTGCAAAAGTATCTGCCTTAGATTAGAGAGGCAAAGCAGGAGATAAACAGGAGAGACGTTTTCTCTAGGTGCAGAAATGGATCAATGAACTCACCACACACACTAGGGCAGTTGACTGTGAGCGACTGTGGGCCTCATTTACTAACAGTCCTTACGCATAAATCTGCACATAAATTGTGCATGCCAACGTTTCAAGCACAAATCTGTGATTTATCAATATTTTCATACCTGATTTTGTTTTTATTCTGACCATGTGTACAAACAAGTAACAGCCTTGGTGCCTTGGGAATTTAAAAACAAGTCTTTAAAATGAATACTTCTACTACTAATGATAGCAATAAAAATTATTATTATTTTTATCATTGCCTTTTGGTCATTATTAACAGTTTTTTAAAACACCATAAGTCCCAAAATGCTCAGAATTGCAGTAAATTGAAAAAAATGCATGTACAGAATTTAAATTTAAACATATTCCTTAAATCTTAAATGTTCTTATGTTTCATTAAAAATGTGTTCTGTCTGGATGTCGTCACTTACGGTATAATTTCTTGGCGCTGTCCCACGGCTGCTGGAGAATCTGGATTTTTTCTTTTTTTGTTTTTCATTGCAGTGAATTTCTCATCTCGGGCTGACAGGTCACATGCTCCTTGTCCTCCACCTGTTTTCTTCTTTTTCTTGTTGTCAGTTAGTCTTTTTTCATATCAACTTTGAATCCAAACTTCTTTTTTTTTTCCCCTGAGCCACAGTGAGTGTCTCAGGGGGAAAGATACTCAGCACTCCTGTTATTTCAGCCTGAGTGTCGCTTTTTATTTATTTATTTTTTTAAAACGGTCATCACTCCCATGGAAACACTTTGGAGAGCGGCGCCTCTTCTGGCTTCCTCCTTGGACATCAAACACTATTATTCAATTTTCTACAGTCAGACTTTTCTTTCTCTTTTCTATTTCTTGCCTTAGAGGTGCAGGCTTCTCTCTTACAACATCATCACCATTTTCTCTGCTTCACCTCCAGGTGTTTCTTGATATAGAGGAAATGGAAGTGGGGCAGTAAGCAGATCGTATCCAAATTATATGGTTCTGAATGATTCTGTTTTACTAACATATGCTAACAAACTAATTTTTTCAGCAGGGAAAGAACATTTCCACGCAAATATTAGTATACGAGGCCCAATATCCTCAACACGTTTCCATTTGTTTTGCAATTTTCGAGTAGGGTCATGCTTTAAAACTTGCTGCACAAGTTGATGAATGACCTCTTTTTAGTTTCAAAAAGACATGAGGGGTACTTCCCAAAGTCTGACCTGCATAGGCCCATCTTCTTAGTGTCCTCAGTCATGCTGGTTACCACGATTACTGCAGAAGCGCTAAACTACTGTGAACCGAATAATTAAATTGAGCTCGTACTGCAATAACTTATCGGTGATATGGTTGTTTAAGTTTTTCATTACCAAACTGTATGAATTAGTGTGACTTAGAGTTGAATTCAGCTGAGGGGGCACAGTGACTTGGACCCCCGATAACACCAACACTGATGTTGTCACACAGAGCTCCAGTGGGTAATGTCTAGAAAAGTTTAGGAGTACATGTGCAAAATACTGGTAGAAAGTGAGGCTCTAATAGGATCGGGGGAGAAATCATTTAAATACATGATGAGTATCTGGCACTTCTTTTTTGGTGCAGATCTGGATCAATATGCAGTATGGACGTTTTGTCACTGCTTGATTTTTTTTTTTTTTATTTTGCTATTTTCTCTCATAATTCCTATTTAATTCTTCTCTGGAGAATAATTTAGCCATGTGTTCAGTATACCTACCCTGACACTCCCTGTCCATCTCAGGGCTGACACATGCAAGACCATTTTCATGCTTTCTTCATGTATTTGTCATGGTGCCTGGGTCTTGGACCCAGGGTTTTGAGTTTAGTTTATTCTTGTTTATGAAATATTGATGCTGTAGTGTTCTGGAGTGTCTTTGAGTTACTGTTTTGTCTTCCTTGAGTATCTGTGGTTTTGTATTCTGGCTCTCCTGTCAG
>VUQS01075617.1:0-13050 GCA_015108495.1 Heterochromis multidens
GTTATTGATGTTGTTGTTGTTGATGGTGTTGTTGATGGTGTTGATGTTGTTGTTGTTGATGTTGTTGATGGTGTTGTTGTTGATGTTGTTGTTGTTGATGTTGTTGTTGATGGTGTTGTTGTTGTTGTTGTTGTTGTTGATGGTGTTATTGATGTTGTTGTTGTTGATGGTGTTGTTGATGGTGTTGATGTTGTTGTTGTTGATGTTGTTGATGGTGTTGTTGTTGATGTTGTTGTTGTTGATGTTGTTGTTGTTGATGGTGTTGTTGTTGTTGTTGATGTTGTTGATGGTGTTGTTGATGTTGTTGTTGTTGTTGATGTTGATGTTGATGGTGTTATTGATGTTGTTGTTGTTGTTGATGGTGTTGTTGATGTTGTTGATGTTGTTGTTGTTGTTGTTGTTGTTGTTGTGGACACGGCAGCTGTCCATGTTGTTGTTGTTGTTGTTGGTGTTGTTGTTGTTGTTGTTGTTGTTGATGGTGTTGTTGTTGATGTTGTTGTTGTTGATGTTGTTGTTGTTGATGGTGTTGTTGTTGTTGTTGATGTTGTTGATGGTGTTGTTGTTGTTGTTGTTGTTGATGTTGTTGATGTTGTTGTTGTTGTTGTTGTTGTTGTTGTGAGACACGGCAGCAGTCCAAATGTTCTCGTTCGACACACATTCAGAGGCCTCTGAAATATTCACGTGTTTGATGGACGGTTTTATCAGAGAAACACGTCAGCAGTTCATTTAATTTCAAACTTGATCAAAAATCCCAACTGAAGATCTAAAGAGATAAAAAAGGTCATTACAGAAAAGAAAATCATTATCATTGAGATAGAATCTGAACAGATCATTTAAAGTTCTGTGTTCTTTTGTACCTCATACACTCACAGAAATCCAACACATGCACTAAACTGTATTTATTGTAGTTTTTGTAATGTTTTTATATTTGAAAATGCACCAGTTTTGTTTTATATTTAATCTTTTACAGAAATCTTACATTTTACTGCATTTTATATTCTTACTCAGTTTAAAGACATTTTACACAAGATTACACAAAACAAACTGAAAATTATCTTTATAACATGAACACATGTAAATTTATCCTAAACATTAAAATCATGTTGTTTATGTGCAACAAACAGGGAAAAAACAAAAGCTCAGAATTTCTATTAAATTCATCAAAAGAAGCTTGAACGTTAAAGGTGTTTCTGTCGAGGAGTCACATGACTTCACATTGGAATAACCTCATCACGCTGCAGCTCATCCACGACTCAGCAATGCCTCCATTTGCTTTTCATAATGTTTGTTCGTTATTTATCATTAATCGAATCATCAGGATTACATCACTGATAAATCAGCGTCTGATGAAGGTGAAGTCATGTGACACCGGGACAGGAAATAAATGGAAAAGAAAGAAAAACTTTTTGTTGTTGAAATATTTTCATCTCAGTTTTTTTAAATCTCAGCATATTCTCAGCAGTTTTTCTCCTACACTCATCGGACGCTTTATTAGGTACACCTTGCTAGTACCAGGTTCGTGTTGTTCGTGGCTCAGATTCAACATGGAGCTGGAGACATTCCTCAGAGATTTTGGTCCATGTTGATATGACATCATCACACAGCTGCTGCAGATGTGTCGGCTGCATCCAGTTCAGGGTCACAGAGGCACACGGAGCCTATCCCAGCTGTCATAGGCTGAGAGGCAGCACAGGTCACCAGACTGTCGCAGGGCTAAGATGGTACACTGGTGTCATAAAGGGATGGACAGGCTGTGGCCCCGACACCACCACACCATCACACCACCACACCATCACACCAGCAGCATCCTGAACCACTGACACAGGCAGGATGGATCCGTGCTCTCATGCTGTTTACTGAGCCTACCATCTGAATGTTTCTGAAACACTCAGACCAACAACCACGTTCACAGTCACTTAAATCACCTTTCTTCATCACTCTGATGCTCAGTTTGTGAACTTCAGCAGGTCCTCTTCATCATGTCTACCTGCCTGAATGCACTGAGCTGCTGCCCTGTGATTGGCTGATTAGATAGCAGGTGTACCTATTAAAGTGGATGGTGAGGTTAAATGTGTACTGTTTTCTAAATGTACGGCTTTAATCTCAGATTTGTCTTTAACCACAGCGGCTCTAAAACAGCACAGGTCTCATTTTTCTTCTGCTTAAAACACAAAAACATATTTTATGTGACTGTGGGAATGTGATGATGCCTCAGTTGATACTCAGTAATATTCCTGTAATACTAATACGCTATGAATGTACTGAACTAACACATTTCTTATTTTATATCGTTTATTGGAGCATCACTTAGATTTGATCAGAAAACAACAGAACCAGAACAGATAATAACTGAATAAAAAGCTCATACCTGATATGGCTGCAGATTACCACAGTCTGCCTGCCTGCCTGCAGCCAAAGGACCAAACAGGTTGTGCACACTGTGGTCCTTCAGGAGGCTCTCGTTTTCCTCGAGGCTGGTAGAAAAGAACTGAGGAGGTCTCAGAGGTCCTCGGGGTCCCTCAGGGTTGTCCCTGGAGAAGGTTGTGGCCCTTTCAGGGTTGTAGAGGTCCTTGAATAAGTTTATCAAGTCCTTGAGGAGGGAAAGACTAAAATACCACTGCTAAGAAATGATAGTTAATCAGATGTTTGTTGATGGTTATTTTCAATAAATAAATAATGTTTACAAACTAGTTAATAATTTGTTTGAAAACATATGTAAACACCAGCTGGATGTTTGTAAACAGTCAGGTATTTACTTCCTGTGGATGCTCCTTATAAGATTCTTGTTCCCCTCTACGGTTAGTTTGGGTTCTGATCCAAACCTGCAGTGAGAATCCAGCAGAATCTGGACACACAGATCCTGGAGGAGGTCGTAGTGTCACTGAAGAGAAGGTGCAGGTCTTAATAACACCACGTCACTGGTGACCCATCTAAGGTCAGGGGTGTGTGCCAGCCGAAAAGGGCTGAACATGAACCCTGACCCTGACTCAGAGGGGTCAGCAGTGTGTGGGGGTTTAAAACCCTCTGACATGTTTACAGAGGTTTGCTGTTATGTGAAGATGATGTTTACATGAAAAGTTTGATTTGATGCAGTGTGTTAGTGCTGACTGTGTGTGGGTCAGCAGCAGCTGAGTGTGGCGGGACTCTGTGCATTCCTTGAGGCGTTGGTTTGTTCCAGCCTTCTGTGGGCGGAGCCAGCTGACAGATTTATGACCTGGACTCGTTTATTTCTGCGTCCTTTAACCACACCCACTCTCACACGGGGTAAAGGTTGAACTCTCTTTAGATCAAGCGAGCTTGGATTGGCTGCTGGGTCTTTGATGTCACATGGCACATGGTTGGCGAGGCTCTCGCAGTGTTGTTAAAGATGGCTTTCTCGGGAGATTCTCCTTTAAGTTTTTTATCTCTTCTGATTGGTGGACAGGGTGTGTCCTGCCACAAACCCTCAGCTTTGGTTTGATGATTGACATCTGAGTTTATTTTTTCTCCTGTGGTCGCACAGAGCAGTGTGTGTGTGTGTGTGTGTGTGTCACATACCAGCCTGCTGGTGTGGTCGTGGCTGAGAGACACAAACACAGAGCGAGGTAAAGCGAGGAGGGGGAGGTGCAGCAGCATTCCAGCATATCAGAGTCTCTGAAACACCTGAACACACCTGCGCCCTGAACTATGAAGCAGGATTTAGTCTTGTCCAGGTAGCTTCAGGGTTAACGCTGGGTTTTCTGTACTAAGAAGGTGGTTCACTTCCTACCGGGGTAAATCTCCATGGTAACTTATGCTGTGAACTTAACCTGCTCTGGAGCAGGTTAAGTTAGAGATCAACAGCTATGACATCACTGCCTACTGACCAATCAGATCTCCAGAAAACAGCGTCACCATTCCTGGAAGATCCCTCAGACCTCTGAGTGCGAACAGTAGGAGGGTCTAAAGTTTTTTAATACTGTGTAATGTTTTATGTTTCCCTGATGAGCCTCAGTAATAAATCATATAGAATTATAGATTCAACTTCATTCCTTTATTTATTTATTTATTTTCTGTTGGCAGCAACAGTTTTACAACAGTTTAATTTTCTATCAGCATTAATATCTGATCCTAAAACAGGACACCTCCACTGTACCTGCTGACCTCATATCACATCTGTACAGTTTGAATTCTGTTTTATATTTAATCTTTACTCTCAAACCCATAAACTCATCACTGAGTCTGCAGCTGAGAGAATACAAACTAACACACTCAGGATCAGGTTATGTTCAGAGTTTCAGTTTGAAATCAGCTGAAGAGCCGCGTTTTCTCTGATTCTTTAATTCACAACATGTTTTAATATAAATTCTCTGCTGGGTGAGCATGTTTTATATGTTTTATATGTTTTATATGTTTTATATGTTTTATATGTGCAGCTTGTTAATAAGCTGTGATACTAAAACCACTGAATGAAGCACAAACTGTGCGTCACATTGTTGAATGTGTGTGTTTTAATTTGGTGATTTAGAACACTTCAGCAACTAAACATGGCAACTTCAGCAACAAGACATGACAACTTCAGCAACGAAACGTGGCAACTTCAGCAACGAAACGTGGCAACTTCAGCAACAACAGAAGGTTGCAGCAGGGTTGCAGCAGGGTAACAGTGTTCACAGGGCAGGTTTGAAGCCTTGCCTTCAGGTACAGTGATGATGCTGGATTTAAACAGCAGCTGACTGGATGTTTGTTTAAAGCTTTGGGCTGGATGACATCATCATGTATTGATCTGTGATTGGTGATTAGTGACATTTTCAATGTTCGGCTGTCCCGGGGCTCTCTGAGTTCACACACACACTATTGTTCCTTTACAAAGACAGGAAACACACACATACCCCAGTGTGATGTCACTGAGGGGTGGAGTCTACACACCAGTGTGGGCGGGGCTTGCAGCAGACAGGACGCGCAGGCGCTTCCCTGTGTAAACAGAGCTGCCCTGCTATTGTTCTGACTGCCTGGCTCAGAGGCTGCCGGGTGGGAAATGTGTGAAACAGCCTTGTACCACAGACACGACCTCATCTCTAACAGACCTGCAGATCAACACGGCCTCAGCTGCATCACAGAATTCACCTGTTTCTACTCTGTCCAATCAAATCAGTTCAGTTCTGTTCCACCCAGATCCAGGTGCTGCAGAGAGTGCAGACTGTTGAACTTCAAACCTCCCTGAAGGTCAGAGGGCAGAGTGAAGGACAGCAGCTAAGACCTCTATTCGTCACCATGGTGATGTGCAAATATTACAGCTGCTCAGAAGCTGCTGATCCAAGTTCACCTCTGCATCGAACTTTCTTTTTGTTTTTCAAAGAGGTGTCGATGCAGTGCCATCTAATCTCACAACCACACCCAGTTACCCTAAACCTGCAGTTCCTCTACTGTCCACTAGAGGCTCCAGCAGGGGGTTCTGTCCTCACAGACTCTCATTTAAAATGTCCAACTTTTGATTCAAAGCCAGTGAACAGCCTGAAGCCTGAGTCTGTCTTTCATTTACAGTCCCTGGTAAAGTTTCTTTTACTTCTTTCTGTTGTTAAAGCAGGGCTGGCTAACAGCTTTTTGGTGCATTACTGCCACCTGCTGGCAGTAGCAGCTTCTACCAGATGGCAGTACAGACAAGTAAGAATAAATCTTAAATCTTAAAGCACAAAATAGATACACAAACTGCTATCTGTGTTTTTTCTCCTTAATTTACACATATGGACTCACAAACTGCTGCAGCCTGGAATCTGAGGTTTGAATGTGTTCCTTCAGCCTGTCTTTGTGAAACAGGGCTGGACACTCACCTGCTGAGATTTAACACAGACAATTGATCAGGAACTATTTTATTCACTGGATTGGCTCAAAATGTTTGTCTTTAGTTAACGAAGCGTTAACTCCTTCACTGCACTGGATGATAAATGTGACTGCTCGATGTTTGTTAAGTCAACTGAAAGTGAAGCGTTGTTGCTTCTGGGCTGTGGGAGGAGTCAGTGTTCAGACTTCAGTTTGACTTGTTCTGACATGAAGCAGCAGAGGACCTGATAACTGTCATTCCTCTGTTTTCATTCCATGTATTCACTGTAGAAGAAGGCGGTCTGTCCTTTTCTCAGCTTTGAAGACTTTGATTTCATTCATTCAGGGATGTTTGCTCTGCAGCTGTTAGAAGAATGAGTCAGGAGAAGACTTTAAAGGAAACTAGAAAAGCTTTCCTCTACAAGGACCTGGCTGATGATGGTTCACTTCTGAAATTTTGAAATTCATGCCTCAGGAGTGAGCAGTTTGCAGGAGATAAGACAGTCCAAGTGTAAGAAAGTCAAGTTTAACATGCTGAGAAACTTTAGCATGAGCCCAACCTTCCAGAGGGTCAAACTACCCTCAGCAACCAGCTACACAGATCACCACATGTTCTGCAACACCAGCAACCAACAACGAGCAACACCTGCATTTACCAACGAACACTGCAACTGACAGAGCAGCAGCTTCTCCAGCCAGCTGAGGACAGAGGAGAAGCCTCACGAACATCCACTACACTTTCAAACAGAACACAGCAAACCTAAACACACTGATCAGTCACTCAGCCATCAGGGGCATGATGGGAAATAAGATATGAGACTCTGTTTGTTAAGCACCAGACTGCTGTGTCAAACTGAGCCTCTCTGCAGGTTCTCCTGTGCTGATAGGGAACTTTTTTAACCTCCTAACACCCAGCATTGTGGTGATCCACAGCAAGAAGGCTCCTGGTTTGAATCTCCTGGACACTCTGTGAGGAGCTGCATGTTCTCACTGTGCCTGCAGTCCAAAGGCCGGCCTGCTGGGTTAACTGGTGGTTCTAAGTTGATATAATGCATAAAAAGCCCTTAACTGTGGTTTGTATATGTGTTCCATTATAATCCATCCATCCATTTTATTAACTGCTCATCCAGGAGCCTGTCCCAGCTGTGACAGGCCATCAGAGGGTTGATACACCTACAGACAGTTTATACAGGTGTTTCTGCATCCACGAGCATGCCAGGGTCCACGTGATGTAAATGTGGTCATCAGATGGAGTCCAAGGCGCCACGTGAACAGAAACACCAACTAAGCAGGCCTCCTTCAGCCATCTGAGAAAAGTAGAGCAGGAGTCAGCGCTCCTCCATGGTGTCCTCAGCTGTCAGTGTCCATAACCATGTTTAATCCCTGCCTTAGAATCAGCAGGTAACCCAACATGTATGTTCCTCTGTGTCTGGACTGCAGCAGGAAACAGTTTAATGCTGAATGAAAAAATCAACATGTAAAGTATCATTGAGCAACGCGGGACTCATGATGGATGAATAGAAACGTGTTTTCTATCATTTTACAGTTTTTAAAGATATTAAAGAAAAACTGTGTTCAGTTTTAAACGTCTACTTTTCTCCTGAAGTTTCACCGTTCCAGTCATTCAGATTATTAAATCTATATTTTTTTATTTGTCTTAGAAATGTTGCTGCCTTCTGGTTGTTTAGTTTTTGTTTCCTATCATCTGCAGTGTTATTGGTCTCATGTTTGTTTGTTTGGTTGTTTCTTTTAAAGGGGGCGTAGGATCAGGTGTGACCTTTGACTCGTCTCCTTCAGAGTAGATCTACCTGAGGGGGTGGGGCCTGAGGAGTCCAGGGTTGTCAAAATGGCAGCAACCTCCTCCTTGCTCAGCAAAGGTGAGTTCTTTCACTGCTGCAGTTAAACTTGAGGTTATTTTGATGGAAATCACCACATTTGTACTTCATGTGTCCTCACGTTGCAGAGGAGCGTTTGATAGCGTCACCCTGGTGTCTCTGCATGTTTATAGTCAGGATACATCAGCTCATGTGCTTCACATTACTGCTGGCCTGAAGTGAAATGCTGACGATCACCCTGTTTGTGACCAGCTTGTCTGCTTCTTTTAAAACTACATCCAGCTTGAAAAAGAAAGGAAGTGAACACAACCTCATTTTTGATCTTAATGAAAACTGAACACAGCAGCTTTGAAGAAGTTTGGAATAAACGTGTTAAAATCTGTTGTGCCTACATGTTCAGATTCATCTGCGTAAAACAAACTCAGTAACTTTTCTCCTGCTCTGTCTGGACTCCTTTCTTTCAGGTCTGGGTCTGGTTCTGGTGGAATTTGGGTATGAGTATGAGGGCCGGGACGGTGCGCTGGTCAAAATCAAACCCAACGAGCGTTACGTCCTGCTGGCGAAGACCAACAACCACTGGTGGCAAGTCCGGGAAGACCACAGCTCCAAGCCCTTCTACATCCCGGCCAAGTATGTCAAAGAGCTGCCGCTGGAATTACCCTCTCCTCTGGACTTTGCTGATCCTCCCAGTACTGAACCAGTGCTGCCTGTCGCGGCTCCGGTCCCAGTCCCAGTCCCAGTCCCAGTCCCCATTCCAAAGCCCCTGGAGGAGTCCAGAACCAAACCAAGTGATGAAGTGACGATCAGACTCACGTCCGATGGTGTCAAAAGGCACCACAAAAACGAAAACCGGATGTCTACATTCGGCGTCCCACTGGACTTCCAAGATGTGGCACCTCGGCACCCCAGCACCCCTCCTGGTCCTGCAGAGGCCGGGGCAACAGCAAACAGCAGAATTGCAAACTCAGCTGACGGCAAGAAGCATCCTCACCTGCCGGGGTACGTGGAGGACATCAGGGACTCCGGGAAACCTCGTGTCCCCAGCTTCAGTCCAGCAGACCCCCTCTTAATGCCCCGATCCCACGCCCAGCCCATCCGGGTGGAGACACCGGTGGTCCCGTCCCACGGCAATCTCCACAACACGTCCTCATCACCCACAGAACGTCAGGATGGCCACGAGTCTCCAATTAAGCCGGAGGAGGAGGAGCTGGTGGAGGAGGAGGCGAGCATGGAAGAGAGCGGCGAGGAGGAGCAGGACTCAGTGAAGGGGGAAGACTCAAACCACATATACGAGTCCATCCAGGACCTGAACCTAGACCTGGAGGCTCTGGTTGGAGAGAGAGTGAGTCCTGCAGCACCACCTGAGGCTGCACCACCTGAGGCTGCACCTGCCCCGCCTACCCCACAGGTAAGACATCTGCCAGTGAAAACGACCTTTTGATAAAGCCTCCGACTGGCCAACACAGCTCTGATGTAATGGAATATCTCCACCTGTTGGTTTGGTGACGTCTTCATGGCGACTTCAGATGTGTTTTAGTATTTTCACCTGGACTTTTTTCCTTTTACTGAAATGTGAATCAGCACAAAAACCAGAATAATGTGACAATAAAAGCCAAACAAGGTGTTCGGGAAGGTTAAAATGACTCACAGAGTCTCTCTGCAGCCGCCTGGAGATCAGTCACCTTCAGAGGTCGTTCTCCAAAATAAAAGTCCTCTGCAGCGTGTCATTTCCTGCAGCGTCCACACAGGAAACGACTCAGAGGAGGAAAAGAAAAGCCTGGTTCCTCTTTTTATTCTCAGCAGAGTGGAAACAAACTGCTGACCTTTGACCTCCAGACCTGCTGAAGCTAAAGAAAACTTTAGATCTCATTTAGTTTAAAGGTTTAGTTTAAAATGATTTTTAATGTATTATTTACTCTTTGCTCATTTTTGTTTTTGTGGTTCATAATTATTAGTTATGATCTAATTTTTTAGTTGTATTTATTATTTCAGCATTATTTTAATTATTTATTGTGTTTTTTATATTTGTTCTGTTTGATTTTGTCAAATTTATGTAAAATTATTTTATTCAATTAACGCTGCTTAAAATCTACAGACAGCAGACGGTTGTACAGGCAGGGGTACGGAGGCTGGTTTTTGGACAGTTCAGGGTCTGGTGACGTCACAGCAGGATGTGATGAGGTCAGCAGGATGTAGTGATGTCACAGCTGGCAGGATGTGTTCAGGGTCGGACAGGAAACTCAGAGATGACGACGCTGCAGCGACGCCTGCAGGTCAAAACAGGAGACACACAGTAAGCTGATATCTGAGAGTGTGTGTGTGTGTGTGTGTGTGTGTGTGTGTGTGTGTGTGTCCGTTACAGCTGCTGTTCAGCTGTGTTAATGAGTAAAAGTGAAATTTGGATCTTGCAGGCTGTCTGTGTTTCAGTTTGTATGTTTGCGCTGGTTGTGAGTTCTTCATTGTTGTGTTGTGTAACAGTAAGAAGGAAAGGTGCCGTTTAATCATTGACCACCCAGACTGGTACTGACTGAAGAGCCTCTAGTTGAAGGTCATGTTCATTTTGCGCTGCTGTATCACAGGATGACACAAACTTTGCTTTGAAACTTCTCGGAGGAATTAGAAGGCTCGCACTGAGATGTCTAAAGTGGAAATACTGACAGATAAAGTGTGAGAGCTTTTATTCTGCCCAGTTTCTGAACTCAGTGAGAGACACTCAGGTTAAAATGCCCCTTTATCTGTAGCTGCAGTTCATTGTTTTAGCACCACTTCAGCTGACCTCATCTTTCAGTTTCTGTGCTTAAGATCAAGTCACACTTTCAGTTTATCATGGAAATGACAGATGATCTCCTTTCAGAGCTTAAAAGCACCACTCCAGCTTATTTCAGAGCGTCAGGGTTTAGATCTGAACTCAGTGTGTTTGCTGAGTGACCTCTGACCTCTGTGAGGAGTTCGAATGTCCCGGTGACGATTCGGCTCTTTTCAGAGCGTAAAGACGTTTCTGTATTTATCAAGAACGACTCTGAAAAGAGCTGAAAGTAAAATCAAGTGTCAGCTTTACCTTTAAAGCTGGAAGTGAAAGTTTTGAGACTTAGAACCACTTCCACTTTCAGAGGTTTCATTTTCTGGTTCAAAGCTGCATGTGAAACGCCGGGACACGAACACACCATGATTAACATATAAAACATCAGCACAGGCATGAATGCTGGTGTTGGGATTTCTGGTGTTTCTATGTGTTCTTATGTCTAATATCTTTGCTTAAATAGTCTGCAGTCAACAGGATTTATGAAGGGGTTTTATATAAAACAAAGATATGACCTGTTTTGTAAGGGTCTTTATGACTCTGCTTTATTGTACTGTGTTCTACATTCTAATCAATCCAGACCTTTCTGAGTGAAGCTGAAAACGAAGCACAGCATCAAAGCTAAGAACTGAAACATCAGCCTGAGTGAGGCTTTCAGCTGAAGCTGCTGAAATTTGTGCTGCGTTAACTTCATGAAGCTGAAGAGGAACCAACAAACATGCAGCTATGCTGTTTCTGGATGACCTTTGACCTCTGGCTGTCCACACGGTTTGATGTTTCACGTGCTTTCACCCTCTGCTTTCAGAAGATTCAGACAATTGTTGTTCAGCACAGAGGGTTTGTTTACCTCGTCACAGCAGAGAGCGTAAAAGAACGACTGGGAAAACATTTAGTCAGCTGGTGTTTGAGCCTGTTTCCTCTGAGCCTGTTTCCTCCTCTGAGTTTGTTTCCTCACCTGTTTCCTCCTCTGAGTCTGTTTCCTTGTCTGTTTCCTCCTCTGAGCTTGTTTCCTCGTGTGAGGCTGTTTCCTCTGAGCCTGTTTCCTCGTGTGAGGCTGTTTCCTCTGAGCCTGTTTCCTCCTCTGAGTTTGTTTCCTCACCTGTTTCCTCCTCTGAGTCTGTTTCCTCACCTGTTTCCTCCTCTTAGTCTGTTTCCTTGTCTGTTTCCTCCTCTGAGCTTGTTTCCTCGTGTGAGGCTGTTTCCTCTGAGCCTGTTTCCTCTTCTGAGTTTGTTTCCTCGCCTCTTTTCCTCCTCTGAGTCTGTTTCAGCAGGATGTTTTTCAGTGACGGCTTGCTGCACTTTTAATGACTTTACTGGCATCTGTGGTCATCTGTCAGCTGATTTCCTGTCAGTCAGAGAAATATAAGCTCTGCGTCCTGGTCAAAGATCAGTAATAAAGTGAGTCTCTCCTGATTGGCTGTGTCTGTTAGTTGTTGATTTGTGGTGTGTTTGTGTATGGGAGCTAATTTGGATGCAGTTAGAAAGCTGGGTGCCAGAGAAGAAGCTGTGGTCTGATGCGATTCAGGAGGAATCCTCGATATCTGGTCCACATCTTCCACTTTGATTTGCCCCTCATACTGGACACACCACACTCCTCTCCAGGCTGCTAAAAAGATGGACATAGCCTCTGGATCTGAAGAGTGAGGAAGCACCTTACACCTGCAGGGGCAACTCCTCTGAATGGAAAAAGAAGTGCATAGATATTTGCACAAAGGTGAGATTAAAATCATAATGAATCATTAGAATCTCGCTCACTCTCTGATTGGATTTTGGAGGCGCTGCCTTTGTCTGTACACAGTTGTGCTCATAAGCTTACATACTCTGGCAGAATTTGTGATTTTTTTTTTTTTGGCCATTTTTCAGAGAATATGAATGATAATATAAAACCTTTTCTTTCACTCATGATTAGTGGTTGGGTGAAGCCATTTAGTATCAAACTATTGTGTTTGCCCTTTTTAAATCATAATGACAACAGAAACTATCCAAATGACCCCGATCAAAAGTTTACATACCCTGGCATGATAACATATGCACAAGTTGACACACACAGGTTTAAATGACTACTAAAGGTAACCATCCTCACCTGTGATCTGTTTGCTTGTAATTAGTGTGTGTGTATAAAAAGTCAGTGAGTTTCTGGGCTGCATGTTTCATTCAGTGCTGCACTGATGTTGTTGGATTCTGAGCCATGGGGAAAGCAAAAGAATTATCAAAGGATCTGTGGGAGAAGATAGCTGAACTTTGTTAAACAGGAAAAGGATATAAAAAGATATCCAGGGAATTGAGAATGCCAATCAGCAGTGTCCAAACTCTAATTAAGAAGTGGGCCAACAAAAATTTCAGCCACAACTGCCAGAAAAATTGTTCAGGATGCAAAGAAAAACCCACAAATAACTTCAGCTGACATACAGGACTCTGAAAAAAAGTGGTGTGGCTGTTTCAAGATGCACAATAAGGAGGCACTTGAAGAAAAATGGGCTGCATGGTCGAGTCTCTAGAAGAAAACCATTACTACACCAATGGCACAAAGCAGCCCGTTCACAATATGCCAAACAGCACAGAGATAAGCCTCAAAACTTCTGGAACAAAGTTATTTGGAGTAATGAGACCAAAATTTAACTTTTTGGCCACAACCAT
>VUQS01075620.1:0-11956 GCA_015108495.1 Heterochromis multidens
AACAGCATTATGGGTGTGGAAAAAAGGTTAATTTTATTACTTCACCAGGAAAAACCAGGTAGGACAAGGAAGCTGCAGGCGCTGCGGCACTGAGCACACATAACCCAAAAACCCTCCAATCACAACACTTGAACTCCCCAGTACACATGCTTCTTCTGCGAAACTGGCGATAATGTGACACAGACAGCTTATTCTGAAATAAGTGTGTAAATTGAAAAAATGAATAAACTACTAAATAAATCAAGCCTTACTTAAACGCACTGGGCAGGTACTTGGGCATAAAGGAAAATACACTCTACAGGTGCCACACTTAAATTAAATACTTGCTAGATTAGAAAAATTGTCTTTTTCCAAGTTTATTGTAAAGCCCACCCCTTCTTGGTTTTGATTGGTTGGAGTGTCAGAAGCGACAGACGAGCACAGCAGTGCTTCCAAAGTTGGACTACTTTCAACAGAGCACTGTGAGATCAGCTGCAAAACGAAAAGCTGTGCATGGAGGGGGTTTTTTGCACTGAGGACTTTGAGTTGTCAATGCTGACCTTCATTTATAGAGAACTTGTAGAGAAAATAGATAAGAGTGCAAAGAATTCTGCCTATGGACAAAGACCCTTATAGACCACTCAAAGTACTTTTTCATACTGCAAGCCAAGCTCTTTATCTATTACTTAGACACTGAGGCATGCATTCAGGGAAATTTGGGATTCAGTATCTTGCCCAAGTAGACTTTAACATGCAGACTGGAGGAGCCAGGGATCAAAGGACTGACCCTCTGATTAGTGGTTGACCTGCTTTTGGGGCAGGCCTGTTTTTGAATGCATCTTTTATATTTGTGTGTGTCTGTATCTAAATTTGTGTGTGGGTCTAAAAATGTGCACATTTACTTGGTATAGTACACACCTCTGGATACAGGTCTGTGTGCTATGTGTAGGAGACACAGATGAGAGAGAGAGAGAGAAAAACCTCTTTAAACTAAAACCTCTTTAAAATATAAAAATTCAAGCTATTGATTATCAGTTGTAGATTAACATATCCAGAGGGCCCAAAGAATGAGTCTTGATAAGGTTGCGCTCCACACTGTGATAAACAAGCCCACGCACTGAAAATAATGTTAACACGTTTTAATGAATAATTTGTTCATTTCTTTATAATATCAGGGCTTAAATAAAAAAAAAAAACAGGAGTAGATACAATTAAAAAAACATGTAAGGTTTGTGGGGTTTTTTTGTAGCACTGATTTTTTTTTACTCTTTTGCTTTGTTCAATTAATGTTTTCTCTATATTTTATTCAGCTAGGTCACAATCCCAATGACACACACGCACACACACGCATGCATGCAGACATACACACGTGCATACAAAAACATTAAAACACAGGCAGAAATTCATATGAACACCCCACCCAGTACACACACACAATCACAAGTGTCCACAAACAATAGCATGCACTTGCTCACCAACAACTATCAAACCTAATCTAACACACACACACACACGTGCCCACCCACATACAGCGTTAATGCTCTGCCACCCACACTTAGGTTGCTGTGGCCAGGAGATTCTGTCATAACTCAAAGGCTGACCTTTCATAAGCCACTGCTCCAGACAGATGAATAGCCCTATAGCACTGTGTCTATGTGTTGTTGCTTGTATGTGTGTATTGTGTATGTTTGATAAATGTACCCCTGTGTGTGTGTGTGTGTGTGTGTGTGTGTGAGAGAGAGAGAGAGAGAGAGAGAGAGAGAAAGACAGAGAGACAGAGAGAACAGGGGCAGACCTATAATGAGTGTATGGCTCTGTCACGGGGCAGGAAAGGTGAAGAAAGAAGAAAATGAGCACCGTGCTGAAGAAGTGGGTCTACAGAAACAGTTTACCTCAAAGTGCGTGATACAAAGGGACAGCTTAAAAGAAAGACAAATAGAGTAGAGGGCTGAAGAATTTAATATGAGACAGAGAGAGGCAGCTTATGAGGGACAAAGCTGTGGTAAATTGGAAGAGGAGAGATGGACAGAGGTCAGCAGGGTGAGAGAATGCCAGATGAGAGCCAGGAGAGAGGAGAGACTGGCACAAGAGACTGGGGGCTGGGGCTAAATGAGTGATTGTGAATTATCCAGTGTGTGTCAATACATGTATTTCAATCTGTGTGAGTGCTGATGCAAATCCATGCATGTAAGGGTGTGTGTGTGTGTGGATGTGTGTGTATGTCTTGGCAGCAGTGAAGGGGCAGATGCTGCCTGCGCTCCAGGCCTACTGCTTTACGGCCTTCTGCGGAAATGTCGCTGTGCCAACCTTAGCTCTCATCCGCAGCCAATCACACGCCTGGGCCCACGGTGAAGCGGTTAATGCATACACCCAGAGACACACATATACATACAGTACAACAGCATGAACACACAAACATCCATGGGAGCACATGCATGGAAATTCGATAATGAGAGACGAACGTAATAAATGGAAAGTGTGTGTGTCAGTGGTAATTCTGTTCATTAAGGTGCAGAGAACAGTGTGTGCCTATAACCAGCAGGAGGCTTTTGGTGCACACAAACTCTCTCTCTCACACACACAGAGACACACACACACACACAAGCTTGAAGGGCTGCCTAAAGAGACATTTGAGGATACTTAATGACAGGCAATAGATATTCATTCCCACCTCTGAACTTTTCCGAGTTGTAGCAGTATTTTCCAGGGAGAACTTTGCATATGACACTGATCGACTCAAAGACGCAAAAAAAAAAAAAAGAAAAAAAAATCCTGTCCCCTTTCTTTAGCTGAAGAGGTCAAACCATATCCTCCATATCATTCTTGTTCAGTGTGAGGTTGCTGCTTGGCTGCTACAACTGCCTGAGTCTTTAAAAGAACATTGACATCAGTTTTTAGGCCTTTCTCATTCATTCATCATCATTTCTCAACAACATTTCCAATTTGTTTTGACAAACTATGTATTTCTTAAGTAAAAGCCACCATTCAAAAAAAGAAGGAGAAGAAAATGGAGGAAGTATTTTAGAAAAAAACAGCTTAAAGGTGAAAACAACCAGAGCCAGGCAGATTGAAAATAATGCAAGATAAAAAAATGGGAGTTGTAGTAGCTCAGAGGGAAGGATGAAGAGGATGTTGAGGGAGATAGGCAGCAAGATGTTGCAGGAGAAAAAAAATTGGGAAAGCAGTGGAGAAGAAAAGATACAGAGCAACAGAGGGATGTAGAATGAAAGAGAAAAAACTCAGAAGAAAGGGTAGAAGAGAGTGAAACAGAAGGAGAGGTTGAAGGTTGAGAGGTAAACAGACAGATCACAACCAGGCTGAGACTGGCCGACAGCTGTGAGAGCAGAATTTGATACTGCAGTGCAAACACACAAACACAGATATGCACGCACACACGCACGCATGCAGACATAGACACATGCATGTGTGTATGTACACGCATCTGCACAAACACGAGCTCACGGGGGCACATACACATGCTCACACTATCCAAAAGAGCCACATTACACATGAAATATTAATGGTGCAAAGCAATCGGCAAAAATGGAGATGGGTAGACAGAAGGAAGACGCAAAGGGAAGACAGTGGGGGAAAATAAGAAAGAGAGATGGATGAAAGTAATATGTCTTTATTGCCAGTGCCGGTGTGACATTTGGACTATCAGCAAAAGGATATACATTGAATCATCACTTTTAGCAAGCGCATGTTCAACCTACACAAACTACTTATTTTCTTCAGTGGTGTTTTATTTATTCCATCAAGAAACAAAGAAAGGTCATCCAGAGTGCTAAAATGCCCTAATGCAGAGCCATGCTGGCACAATAAATATTTTAAAAAATGCTTACATATATATGTGTGTGTGTGTGTTTATCTGTACTTAATGCCGTGTTAGAAATGCAAAGCTTAATTCAGCTTCTCGAGCATGGGTGGTTTGTGTGAGTCTCAATAAATCATTAATGAATAATTTTCACAGGTGAAAGAGTGTGTGCAAAAAAGCTGAAAACAAATTTTGGTGAGAACATACTTGCTAATGTCTTCACAAAACATTATATATGTTGAATATGTGTGTATCATTGTGTGTATCTGTCTGTGCTGTGCATATCTGAGTGTTAATTTCTTATGATAAAGCACAACAGTCAGATGTGTTTGTTCTCTTAAGCACCTCTCTGCCCCTTAAAAGTTTCGGGTAATAACACCATCCATCACCGGCTTGTGTGAACATGCACGCATGTGATGTGCGAATGTGCACACAGGTTCGACAGAAAGGTCAAAAACAGGAGGAGCTTTCAGAGACAACAGGAGGTATCGCTTCACCACAGGAGTTTAATCAGAAGGAGAAAAAATTTTTTTAAAATATGCCAGCACGTCCACACACATATGCAGACACTAAGCTACACACACACACACACACACACACACACACACACAAACAGACACAAACACTCAGGACATGAACATCAGCCGAGTACATGCATTAGTGCACAGCAGTAGCTCCTCACTAATGAAGAGGGGAAACATTGTGGAACGGCGTGTCTAGGCAGGTGTGGGGAGAAATAAACAAATAATGAGATCAACACTGCCAAGATTACAGTACATTCATTACATTACTTAATCTGTTCCCTTCAACTGCTGACACTTCTCTTTACCTCTTTATCAGACAAGCTGATGTTTTTGTTCTAGCATGTGACTCCCCATCATCTTCCATCTTTAATTTCATACACTGTAAAGCTAATGTTTGTTATTGTGTCTCTGACTGCAGTTGTCACATGTTACGCCATTCGCTTTCCTGCATGGAAAAGAGAAAAAGCACAAAAAAAGGGAGTCACTCACGCTGGTTTATAAAATCTGACACCAAAGCCTACTTACTCAACAGCTGCACTGAATTTCACTTACTGGTTGACAACTGCGCAGCTATTTTTTTTTTTACAAGTATTTGTCAGAATGAAATCAAATCAAAAGCATTTTCAACCATCTCAAGGGCAAGTATATCAACCGCTGCCATAGAAGAGAGCACAATTTTTCATCATGATCTACATTCTTAGACAACTCTGTTACTCCATCGGCTGTCTTTTTTTTTTCAAAACATTGTCCATGATTTATGTAAGCTGCTTGACAATCACACTCAGTTTAAGCTCCATGCATGGCTGCATCAGTGACAAACACTTTGGTGTACACAGTGTCAAAATATCAGAGGGTAAACTGCAAGGATGTTTCATGACAATGTATCATATTTAAAGCTAAGTACATTCCTCATGCTTCAAAGGATTGCAGTGTTAATAAACTATGTTTTCTGGGTTTTTTTTTTTTATTTTGTTGCAAAGGACATCTGCTATAGAAGACCCCGTGCCTTATAATTGTTCATTGATAGAGATCAAGTTCTTTTATTTGCCTTGCCGTACCGGTCACTCTACAGCCATTCTCAGTGTTCTGACTCAACAACATTCATGTGAGATTTTGCAAATCACACCATGACATCCACAGAGGAGAAAACCTGTTATGACAAATAAAGGTGAAGTGCGGAGAGTAAAAATTTGTTCTGGTTCTGTCTTTTATTTGCCTAGGCGCTGTAACTTTTTGACAGCTGGTGCTGTAGCAGTAAATTTCCAGTGGGGTAAGCCTATGCTGTCTGTGCCAGCATGCTTGTTATTCTGACGATGGAGGGAAAGGAGGAAAAGCTTCCTGATCTTCATTAAGAATGACTCAGCTGCTTTTTTAGCCTGTCAGCATTTCCAAAGCTGATGACGTTCCAGGGGTGCTGCTGGGAGAGCTATTCAACACAGGAATTGAGAATTTAAGACTAAGGCTGCCACGGCTTGAATTAAATTATAATTGTAAAATTTGTGAGATAGTATATAGGGTCTGTGTGTGTGTGTCATGTGGTGTTAAGAAAGTCAAGGCGAAGTTAGAAACTTAATGCTCATCATAAGCTCTTTATATTAATATAACCTGATTAAAAAAAGAAGAGTTGAAATATGTAATCTCCTACACCTTATTAAAATGTCAGTTTTATTATTACTAGCACTGTAGGTTAAAAAGAGAAGTTATTGATTTTAATTTGATTATTTATTTTTTCAAAATAAGACGTTTTGAAGCAATAAACTTAACGTGTATGTGTGTGACATAATATCTGGGTGGAACTCAACTGAAGATATATTTTTTCAATTAAAAAACACTGAAAACAAGGAATTTGGAATGTTTGTCCCTCTGCATTATGTATGCCTTATTTTGCTTTCCACTGCAGCATAGCTGGCTGAATTGCAATGCATTAACAATGCAAATAACCACTGTAGTACAACAACAGGGATTTGTTTTAAACATTGTTTTCAGTGAGACACAAAAGTGTGTATGCTTGTAGTCACAATGTATCTGTACTTATACCTTTCTTCTAGACCTGACAGGTGGGAAATAAAAAGTGGTAAGTGTGCATAATATGCACATGCATTTGTCCATGTGAATGTTTGCACGTTCAGCTTAAGTTAACAAAGTGAAAGGCCAGTATGTGTGCAATTATGAGTGTTGTAAGAAAGTAAGTTTGCTTTGTATGCATGACTGGAATTTGTGTGCGTAGGTGGATGTGTGTGTGTATGAGTGCGTGCAGAGGTGAGAATGGCTTAGACTTTTTCAGTTTAAGGTCACATCTGAGATTTATTGTCTGTTTCACAGGTTGAGTAAGCAGCATCAGAATCCCAAAACACCTATGCTGCAGTGAGTTAGAATCATAATATAGTTATATAGCAATGAATTAATGAATATACCCGATGTTTGTTTTGGGTTGTTTTTTCTGGTATGTTTCTCAGAAGCCATAAGTGAGATATCCCTACTGTGGATAAAAGACTCAAGAATAAAATTACGAAGAAGGATATTTTTAAAGGATTATTTTCTGAAGAATTAAGGTTTGAAAAGCGGGAAATTATTTCTCAGCAAACACAGAGACAAGGAGAAATTATTCACCCTTTTGAAAGCAAATAAATATGATAAAGCTGTGTAGAAGTGCAAAGGAGTGGTGATTGAACTTGTTATTATTTCTTAAATATTACGATTTTTATTCTAATAATTTCCGACATTCTATTCTACCTATGGATCCAGTTTTTATTCTATAGGCATGCCTTTTTATATGCAAAGAAATTAATGCAGAAGTTGCTGTAATAATAGACAGGTTTACTGGAAGGAACACATTTTTTTTTCTCACTTGACATTTGCATTATTTTTTTAAATCACTGTCTAGACATTTTATGCATGCATTTTATGCATTTATAGTGGATAGCAGAGGGCTAATACAAAATCAAGGGCAGCAAATGTGTATGAGTAGACCAAGTCCAACAGAAGTCCCCAGCTAAAAACAAACTGGGTGTACAGAAGTTTTTGATTGGCACCTCAGATATTATTTTTTTTTATTATTATTATTTTTAAAGAGGAATACTCCTATGAACATGGTCTCAAACCATGACTCTGCAGTCCCATCACCTCTGCAGAGCTTCATAGCAGATTTCAGGTCATGGTTTGCGACTTGCCTGTTCCAGTTTTCTCTAATAGCTTTATTTAAGCTGCAGCAAACAGCTGTTTTTAACAGAAAAGCACCAAAAGCCCACTATACACTACCTACACAGCATCAAACATCATGCAGACTGTTGGGACTAGGTGGTTGACAGATATGAGTATTGGAGGCAGACTAAAAGGAGAGTGAATATTGAACTTACATTCACCCAAGGATATGACTTCAAAAGTATGAAAAGACTGCAGATTGATAGACAGTTCAATAAGTATTTATTGACAAGCGCTTGGAGTATCTTTCAGAATGCATCCAGAAAATCTGCAGTAACCCAGTTTTCGATATGTAGAGGAGCACAAAGCTCCACCCAATAACATTATAGCTGCTGAGTTTCTACTTGTGCATATACAGTACATTATGAAATGTTTACACCAATAGTTTTAATGCATTCATCATGTTTCCTATAACTAGTTTATCTACACAAAACAAAGCAAATAGTGGTTGCATGTATTATGTCTGTTGATTGGTTTTGTGACAGCATCTGATCACTATGTGCTCCATTTTCAGTGTTTCTATGTGCAAATAGTGCAAAAACTAAATATCATAGACTCTACTAAAGTACTGGATACACAAAAGCAATTATAAGCTAATTCCTAAACCGTCACTAATGTTGCTTCGTAAATACTGGATGTGTAAATAAGCCGCTGTTTGCTAACAAAGGTTATTGTATGATCTGAAAGGAGTCTAATGTTTCAAGATCTAACTACTCTGGAAGACACTACAGTGGTTAAAGTCTTATTTTTGCAGCCACAATCGAGGGTTGCTATTAACAAGAAACCATCTTTCATAAAGATTAAAACAGTAACTTCACAGCGTCTCACAAAGTTCTTCAATTAACAGTACATCAAACTGCAATTAAACTTTCACCTTTAATTAAGGCATAAACACAACATCCTTGTTATTTAAAGAGCAGTGTCAGACATCAATCATGTAAATGATAAAAATAATTAGCTCCCCACTCTTGCTTACCAGGGGTATACAGATACACCTAGTTTGTTCAAAACAAGATGTAAAACATCACACTGAATTGCCACCTGTAAATGTCATCAATGCTCATAACATCTCAAGTATTATAAATAAACGTTGCTGAAAAGCTGCAATGCCTTTAATAAAGAATATCCCGACGGGTCTGATCTCAGCCCTATTCATTTATTACAGGGCATCTTTGATATCAAGTACAAGCTGATGCTTACAATAAGCTTACTAAATGCTGAGCAAATATGTATCTGACACACTAGTTTAACAGCTGTAGCCTTCTAAATTTGACATACATATTTTTTTTTTTTTTACAAGTTTCTTGATCAGATTATTAGAGGCCCTTGTATAAAACTAATAAGAGGAAAAGGTTCAATTGTTGACATACTTGTATCTACATGTGTTTGTACATGAGTGTTACAGAGTGATGCTTCCTTTGTTGAATACATACTGCAGAACAAAACCAAAGCTTTATTTTGACCTGTCATCAGGTTACTCATAGAATTAATGTAACCTTCCCCCAGTTCCATTTCGTCATTTTGTGACAATCAGCATGGCTTTGCTCTCTGAATGTTATGTACACTGATCTTTTCTAATCATAAAAAAAAGAAATAACACTAAGCGGCTTAGCGAATTTTGCCAACCCGGGTGTCAGAACAGTCACTCACCGGTGTGAAACTAGTTTTTCATTTACACACTGTAATTTCCACTGTCATATGCAGTCAAATGCTTGTAGTGTAGAGTCCAGATGTCATTACAAGGACAACATAGCTACCCCAGAGATGGACAATACACAGTGCAACAAAGAAATAAAATACCTGAAACTTAGGATGGGCTCTGGACATTTCTACTTTAAATATTTGGAACTGTCAAATATCTCAAACAATTCAGATGCCTCAAAACAAATGTATTACAAATACACATTTCATTTAGGGGTCATTCTACAATTGGAGGACAATGTAGGCTTCAAATATTTAAAAAAAAATGGACCCTTTATTTTATAATTTTCTGTTATATGTCTAAGAAGAACAAATAATAAACCATCAAAGCTAAGGCATCACGGGTACACTTTTTATGAAATTTTAGTTGTTTTGTGCTATGCTTGGTGCAACCCCGTTATCAATACTCTGATATCCTGAGAAAGTAGATTTTAAAAATATTTTTTAATAAATTATTGACCACTACGTTAAAGATAGTCACCCTCATGCTGAACACTCATTCAATTTCAGATAAGACGTAATTTATATTAACTTAAGCAACTTTTGAAGTCTACTTGTCCAACTTTTCAATAGTTACACATATTATTTTTATTTCAGTATTTATTTTCAAATCTTTGCTCAAATACACTATTCATATCCATCCATCCATCCATCCATTCTCTTCCGCTTATCCAATTCAGGGTCGCGGGGGGGCTGGAGCCTATCCCAGCTGCCATAGGGCGAGAGGCAGGGTACACCCTGGACAGGTCGCCAGTCTGTCACAGGGCTAACACAGAGAGACAGACAGGCCACTATTCATATAACAATTCAAACTATTACAAAGACAACAGATTAAACCCTTGTGAGCTAGGAAAAGCATTTATGATTATTTTATTAAAAATGATACAGTAACAGTGTTAAAACTGGAGTAACAGGGTTTCATAACATAGCATGGCTAAATGGATGTATTACTTTTATTTGTAGATTATGACATAAATGTGACAAATAAATACTCAGGACCACAGAAATGTTGTTTAATAATATTTTTAATGTTTTTAACATGTTTGTAATGTTAAATCTTTCTCAGAAAAAAGAGGCTAGCAGTGGAATGTAAATGACTATGACAGTCAATGATAAATGTAGATGTATAAATAAAGGAAGGATTGCTTTGGTTAGAGTTACATACTCAATCTAATCAGAAAAGATAGGAAAAATACAAAATATGTCAAAGAGGACTGACCTTTGATCTACCCATGGTGTAAGCACGCGACTCAATTGTATCACTTCTTCTTTGGTTTGGATCACTTGACTGGTTTTTATATAGCACTTTTCTACTCTACTTAAGCTCTCAAAGCGCTTTATACGACATGTCTCATTCACCCATTCAAACACACACATTTCTTCATTTCTACACCTAAGTGCTTTCCATCTAACATTCACATACCAATGAATGCATAAGGAGCAACTCGGGGTTTAAGGATTTTGCCCAAGGATACTTTGGGATGCAGACTGGAGCAGCCAGGGATCAAACCGCCAACCTTCCGATTAGTAGATGACCTGCTGCTCTACCTCCTGAGCCACAAATTATGGATATTATGGGAAACAAAAACTAGATGACACTCTAGTTACTAGCCAAGGAAACCAGATCAGTCACCCATCAGTAAACCCAACTTCTGGTTGTCTTTGCAGCTGACAAGGGCTGGTTCCCTCAGAATCAGTTCCTTCTCTATGACCTCTTTGCAATTTCATGAAAGGTGCTAGCTAAGTTTCAGCACTGCATCTAGCACAGTCAAATAAGTCCAACTCCATGCAGAAGCTAATTTAGCACTAGCAGCTTAGCTTGGAAACCTTAAAACATTAAAATTTAAAATAGTGGCAAATGCTTCTCACAGTCACAACTCCTAAACCTTACTATCCAGACTTGTTTCAGTGTTTTTTATCATCCTTGCAGAGAGGGCCAACTACCCCAAACACACTGCTACAACTTTCTCTGTTTTTCTAGGCACCCTCAGCACAGAACTTCAAGCAAACTACAAGCTACATTTAGTATCTGCAGTAAATTATAGGCACTCGCTGTAAACAGCTGTTCAAAAACATCTTCTACCAACTATAAAAATGGGGAAAAAAGAAAATACCCCAGGGATAATTAAAAAAACCCAGGGGAATTTGAACTTTGGAGCCAAGTATGCCTGTGCACACAGTACTAACAGGGATATAGGAATAATAATAGAGATACTGCTGCCTGTAAGGAGAAGCCCAGTGGTGCTGAGCTAGCCAGAGGTCAGTACAATCAAAGTTGATTCAGCAGTGAAAAAAATAAAATTCAATTGATATAAGTATTATACAGTGGGGCAAAAAAGTATTTAGTCAGCCACCAATTGTGCAAGTTCTCCCACTTAAAAAGATGAGAGAGGCCTGTAATTTTCATCATAGGTATACCTCAACTATGAGAGACAAAATGAGAAAAAAAAATCCAGAAAATCACACTGTATGATTTTTAAAGAATTTATTTGCAAATTATGGTGGAAAATAAGTATTTGGTCAATAACAAAAGTTCATCTCAATACTTTGTTATATACCCCTTTGTTGGCAATGACAGAGGTCAAACGTTTTCTGTAAGTCTTCACAAGGTTTTCACACACTGTTGCTGGTATTTTGGCCCATTCCTCCATGCAGATCTCCTCTAGAGCAGTGATGTTTTGGGGCTGTCGCTGGGCAACACGGACTTTCAACTCCCTCCAAAGATTTTCTATGG
>VUQS01075622.1:2229-14744 GCA_015108495.1 Heterochromis multidens
CCTAACACACCTGCCTTCAACCTTTAGGTAGTGCACAATGTTTGACATTTTATGTTAATTTTACTATAAAATATATTAAATAATTTTTAAAAATTGTTGCAATTGAGTGAAAATCAGAAAGATTTCAGGGCTAAGCCCCGAATGTTTCAAGATCCTAACAACGCCCCTGATCTCTGCTCAGACTGCTGCCGTTGCCACAGTTGCTAGTTACAAACTGACACAACTGTTACTGATACAAACTCTTAACTAAGTGTGACAAAAACACCAGAACAAGACAGACTGATGTAAGAATCAATTACACACTTCTTGTTTTCTTCAGAACTTTTTGTAGATTATTGAAATGTTCTGGAGCTATAAGCAGCTACTCTAGTTTCTTTGTTGATTAGTGTCTGTCAACAGTATTTAGTAGCATGGATACCAACTATTTAGTTTGCCTTCAGTACACACTACAGCCTCAATAACTAAGAATTATCATCTGCAAATGGGACACAGCTGTGGAACCTTTGCTTTAACAGCTTACACTGTGACAAACTGGAAGATTTAATGAAAAGTTACTTTAAAGGACAGTAGCTAAATTGTTGTATTCATTTCAAACATTTTATCAATTATGTACAAATGGTGACAAAATAAAAGAAGACCATGAAATCTGAGGTTGCCTAGTTGCTTTGATGTGCTGCATTGGACATTTTGTTGACAGTGTTTGGGTCTACTTGTTCCCTAAAGAAAATGGCTACTGCATATCAGTATAAAGTTGATCTTTTGAAATGACTGAACAAGAAAGTTGATGATAGGATATTACACAGGAGACCGCTAAAATCTCACCAAAACCCCCCCCCCCCAAAAAAACAACAGCACATCTTCTGTTTGCAACAATAACCACAGAGGTTTCTCAACACTTCTTGGGCAATGTTCTGTTCCTATATGACACAAAAGGAAGTCTTAAATTTTAACGACACGATTATCATGAACCAAAGAATTTACGATAATAAGAAAAAAAATCTGAGTTAGAGTTTAGGCTTACTTTGCTTTGCAAGCCTAAATCATCTGGGCACGCTAATCTTTGTAAATCATTTGGGCAAGCATCTGGGCACCTTGCAGTCCTTGAGTCGACCATGAACTCCTCTGTATACCAAAGTGTTCTAGAGTCAAATGTGAGGCCATCAGCTAAAATTGCTGTGATGCTGTGATGGGGACCTTCAGAGAATGGTAAATGGACTGATTCTTATATAGCGCTTTTCTATTTTCCCAGAGCATGCCTCACTCACCCATTCATCCAAGCACTGTTTCTATGCTTAACTGCTTTCTATCTAACATTCACACTCCGATGGATGCACTGGAGAGCAAATTGGGTTAGTATCTTGCCCAAAGACCTTTGGCATGCAGACTGGAGCAGCCAGCGATCAAACCACCAACCTTCCAATTAGTGAGATGACCTGCTCTAACTCCTGAGCTACAGCCACCCTGAGAATTTATGCACAGAGAACTGTGCATAAGAAAGGAACCAAACAGGAATTCAAAGGTTTAACAAATACAAAAATGAAAACTTCAAATTCTAGAATAATAGACAGACACCCAAATTAAAATACATTAAGCAAGAATCCAACACTCAGGTTTACCTCAACTGTAAATCTGTAAGTCAGATATGAGGGGAGTGTCACTACTGCTAGACTGGCCACAGAAGCAGAAAACAGTTTTTCTAGAAATGCCAGGTTGAGAGTGTTGCAACAGAGAGAGAGAAAGCGCGTGCCCAAAAGCAAATAAAAGGACGCGTCAGAACACCCAGTAGCCCGGTGAGCTGTCCAGGAAAAGCCATACTCCGCTGTGAACAGAGCTAGACTAAGGTGGGTCTTTTTTTCTGTCAAACTCTTAATTATCATCATCACAGCTAACTGTAATCATTTCATCTGCATAGACTGTAATACCTGTTTCGTGCATACACGCTAAACAAAAGATTGGATTTGGTAAGAATAAGTTTTGTTCGTAATTATCTTGAAATATGAGCGTTTTCAGCTTTTATATATATCATCGAAGTAAATGGCTCAACATTACAAGCACTTGTTGTCCTGTTAACCATGTGAAAATATTAACATTATTGCTCAAGTGCTGGAATACTGAGTGGATTTGTTCGCTTGCACCCAGCCTTCTTGGAAAACACACGGGTTTAATAAGCTAGTAAAATCACTGTGACTGCTCAATGCAGTAGGAACTTGCATTTTAATGCTTGGGTCTCCAAGTGCACAATGTTTCATGCAAACTAATAACGCAAGTCTTTTATGCAAGAGAGAATATCTGCGAGATTGTATCATTTTAACACGCAGTAGCAGTAGTAGTCCATTCTTAATCAAATTATACAATGTCTGGAAGCACTAAGTGTCATAAATCAAACTTATTTTTAGATAATACCACAGCAACAATAGCAACAGAAATAGTTCGTTTATTTGTAAGGATGAATACAAAACGGGACATTCCTTTGGGCTCCAAACAGAGGACAAACAAAGCTTTGATTTTTCTACTTTTTTAAAAAAAGGTTTTTTGTAGTCTGCTTGGGGTCATTTCATGTTAGAAAAAAAGGCTCTCCTGTGACACTTATCGAGACTGGGATTCATTTTTTTATTGAGTATTTGGTTACAAACTTGTATTCTTAGAGCATCTGTGAACGTTATCTCCTCAACACTTTGTGTGCTCATGCAGCTTGATCAACACCAGAGGTGGGAAGTAATGAATTTTAAAATCATTTTAAAATCAGATACTGGATCTGTATATGATGTAAAGTTATGTTTGTTCATATTTCCAAACAAATTGAGGTATACTAATTTTGTGTTACTCAAACACAAGGCAGTTTATTGCAACAGGTTAAACAGGTTTGTTTGCCATACTGTGGTGAAGTTATAGTAAAGTACTGTGTTGGACTGGTGCACAGTGGCTCTGGTGTTCAAGGTCAGAGTTGGTTACATCAAGGGAAACAGAGGTCAAATTTAATTCAAGTTGATGATACTTAGATTCATTCACTGAATTCTGTCTATTATAAAGACAGTATGAATAGTATATTGTCTGTGTTGGGAATCGAATCACCCAAGATATCTCGTGAAACACCTGCTTACATCTTGTTGAATTCAGTTGTGTAAATCCACAAAGAGCAGTAAACCTCAGAGCAACAGCAGCATCACAGGGTAGATGATTACAGCCTGTATACAAAGAAAATTACTGGAGCTCACAATAGAAATTATTGTGAGTTGTGATTCTTTTCTGCACACTGAACCAGTACAATTGACCTTAGGGTTCCCTCACCTGCCAAATCCCACATTAATCCCTGAGTGTACTCATTTTTCTGTTTAGGTGTGGAGGCAAAGTCAAAAAAAAGTTTTCCATGTCTATTATTATTTTATTATTATATTAATATAGCATGAGGTTAGCTTTGCACAAAAATGCTAATAGAAATATTATCAAAAGAGCTACTTTTTACTTTCTTACTTTGAGTCAATTTCAGAGCCTGTACTTTTTCACTTTTACTTGAGTAAAGAAGTTGAATCAGTACTTCAACTTTTACCAGAGTATTTTTAACACAAGTATCTATACGTCTACTTAAATAAAGAATGCCTGCACTTTTGCCACCTCTAATCAGCACACGGTATTCCATAAGCATCCATCCAGTAATCTGTCGTTTTTCTCAACTGGTTATCCAATAAAGCGTTGCACCTTGTAGAGTAGGCTGGACCTGCCCAGCTGGGGACAGGCCCAGCCTAGGGTCAGAGGCACAGTAGATCCTGGACATTTTCCAGTCCATCACAGTCAGTTTAGTTTAATTGTGGTCCATTTTATAGAGAGCAACATCACAAATACATGTACTCTGACATATGTGTATTTGTGTATTAGAGGTTGACTTAGGTTCATTAATGTCCTTTGCACTGGAAAAAAACACTACTTTCCATAGATAATCCTTGCATGTGATAAATTAGAGGTACTTACCATGTATTTTTATGTATTTGTAATAGAGAATGGTCTAAGTTTTGGTTAAGGACCACTGCTCCTTTAGTTATTGTTAGCATGGACTGGTAAATAGACTGCTTATATTATGCTTTTCTACTCTAACTAAGCACGCAAAGCACTTTTTACTCTACACACAGTGTAGCTGCATCGGCGGTAATTTGGGGTTCGGTATCTTATCAAGTACACTTTGACACGCAGACCGGAGGAGCAAGCTTCTGAGCCACAGCCATCCTTTCTTCTGCAATAGTTGAATGGCACTGAGATGTGTAATGTCTATCTCCATCAGCCAACTTCTAATGTTTGGTTAACAGTAGTAGATATATACAAACATCAGTTAATATTTTCTCTTATGAAATTCTGAAGTTAAAATGTGACTTATAGCACAACTGAATTTTGACCACTGAACCTAACTGACTCTAGTTGACCTCTATGTACGTGTAGTAGCTGTTGATCACTGTCTTTATACAGTTGTTATGGAATTAGACTTTGCTGGCCGAAGTCCATGTATTGCTGAAGATTGTGTGATACAATTGAAAGCCTCAGAACAGATTGTAAATTACTAGATTGACCAGATGCTTTTTCTAATTTTCTGTTACCACTAATTTAACTACCACAATAAACCTCTCTCAATGTTAGGACACAAAGTGTAGTTGATCATAATGCTAGCATAATGGTAAATGGACTGATTTTTATATAGTGCTTTTCTACTCTCCCAGAGCACTCAAAGCACTTTATACAACATGCCTCATTCACCCATTCACACAAGCACTTTTTTCTATGCTTAAGTGCTTTCTATCTAATATTCACACACCGATTGATGCATTGGAGAGCAACTTGTTGTTAGTACCTTGCCCAAGGATATTTGGCATGCAGACTGGAACAGCCAGGGATCAAACCACCAACCTTCTGATTAGCAAACGACCTGCGCCACCTCCTGAGCTACAGCCACCCCATTTTTGATAAAGCATATAGTTAGGGCTGGATCAGGTGACCCTGAATCCTCCTTTGGTTACGCTGAAATAGGCTTAGGCTGGTGGGGGCTTCCCATGGTGCACTTAGCATTTCTCCTTCTCTTGCCTCTTCACTCACCATGTGTTTATACACCACTCTGCATTTAATCATGATCCATCCATTCATCGATTTTCTTCCGCTTATCCGGGGCTGGGTCGCAGGGGCAGCAGTCAAAGCAGAGAAGCCCAGACCCCACTCTCCCCTGCCACCTCCTCAAACTTATCCGGGGGAACACCGAGGCATTCCCAGGCCAGCCAAGAGATATAATCTCTCCAGCATGTCCTGGGTCTGCCCCGTGACCTCCATCTGGTGGGACATGCCCGGAACACCTCACCCAGGAGGCATCGTTGTCAGATGCCCAAACCACTTCATCTGGCTCCTTTCGATGTGGAGGAGTAGCAGCTCTACTCTGAGCCCCTCCCGGATGACTGAGCTTCTCACCCTATCTCTAAGGAAGAGGCCAGCCACCCTTCAGAGAAAACAAATTTCTGCCGCTTGTATCTGCGATCTCATTCTTCCGGTCACTACCCAACGCTGGTAGGTGAGGGTAGGGACATACATCGACTGGTAAATGGAGAGCTTCGCTTTTATGCTCAGCTCTCGCTTTACCACTATGGACTGGTACAGCATTTGCATCACTGCAGCTGCAGCCCCAATCCTCTCCCCTCACTTTTGAAAAGACCCCGAGATACTTAAACTCCTCCACTTGGGGAAGCAACTGACCCGGAGTGGGCACTCCACCCTTTTCTAGCTGAGGACCATGGCCTCAGACTTGGAAGTGATGATTCTCATTCCTGCCACATCACACTCGGCTGCGAACCACTCCAGTGCGAGCTGGAGGCCACCACCTGATGAAGCCAACAGAACCACATCATCTGCAAAAAGCAGAGATGAGATTCTGAGACCACCAAAGTGGAAGCCTTCTGCCACTTGGCTCTGCCTAGAAATTGAATCAGTGAAAAAGGGCAGCCCCGGCGGAGTCCAACACCTACCAGGAACGAGTCCGACTTATTGCTGGCGATGCAAACTCAGCTCTTGCAATGGTTGTATAGGGACAGAATGGCTCGTAACAACGGGCCAGACATGCCATGCTCCCAGAGCACCTCCCACGGGATACTCCGTGGGACGCGGTTGAATGCCTTCTCCAAGTCCACAAAACACATGTAGGCTGGTTGGGCAAACTCCCATGCATCCTCAAATATCCTTGAGAGGATGAAGAGCTTGTCCAATGTTCAGCGACCAGGACAAAAATCGTATTGTTTCTCCTGCATCCGAGGTTCGACTAACAGACAAACTCTCCTTTTCCATACCCTGGCATAGACCTTCCCAGGGAGGCTGAGGAGTGGGATTCCCCTTTAATTGGAGCACATCCTCCAGTCCCCCTTCTTGGGGACCACCACCCCATTCTGCCAATCCAGAGGCACTGGCCTAGGTCTCCACTTGACGTTGTAGAGGCATGTCAACCAGGACAGCCCTACAACATCCAGAGCTTTTAGGGACTCAGGGCGAACCTCATCTATCCCAGGGGCCAGGCCACCAAGGAGTTGTTTAATACCTCAGTAACCTCGCCCCTAGTAATGAGTAATCCCCAGACTCTGTTTCCTCCTCAGAAGATGTGTCAGTGGGATTAAGGTGGTCATCAAAGTATTCATTTCACCGCCCTACTACACCACTATACACTGTGTGAGTAGAGCACCGCTTTCCCCTCCTGAGTCACCTGATGGTTTGCCAGAATTGCTTTGAGGCAGCCTGAAAGTCTTTAATCATGAGTTATTATTGATCTCTAGCTCTCTTTCACAGTGTGTCTTTTGTCCTGTCTTCCTCCCCTCACCCCCAACCGGTCGCGGCAGATGGCTCCCCCTCCCTGAGCCTGGTTCTGCCAGAGGTTTCTTCCTGTTAAAAGGGAGTTTTTCCTTCCCACTGTCGCCAAGTGCTTGCTCATAGGGGATCGTCTGATTGTTGGGGTCTTTCTATATTATTATAGGGTCTTTACCTTACAATATAAAGCGCCTTGAGGCGACTGTTGTTGTGATTTGGCGCTGTGTAAATAAAATTGAATTGAATGTAAACTGGTATTTCTATAACCCACTTTTATAAAGCACTTTTACAATACAAGTTGTATTCATACGCACACATTCATGCAGTCCTTTATTTATCTAACACTAACTCTTATGGATTCATCAGAAGTATGTCCTTCATCATGCAGATTGAAGAACCTTCCAATTAATGGACAATCAGTAGTTACCATACTTTAAGATGTTGATGTTTTGTGCAACTTAATCATTTAATATACAGACCAAGAGGTTTAGAAAGTGCACTTCTGAAAATTGCTTGTCCCTTTAATACATAGTCTACGTATCTTAATGAGTGAACAAGTGGTTCAAAAGTAATACCTTTTTTTTCTCAGGGCTTTGCCCCACCTCTTCCTTGCTGTGTTCCTCCTCTCTCTTCCTCTTCACTCCTTTTCCCTCCTCTCCATCACTCTCCACTCCTCTTCCTGTCTCCTGCTGCTCTGCTTCCTTTTCAGTGCTCTTCTCAGTGTCTGCATCCTGTTGCTCTTTCATATTTTGTTCTGTTGAGTTTTCAGGATCTGCTGCTGCCGCTTCTGCCAAGCCTCCTGCTTCAACAGCTTCTAGCTGTTCCTCCTGATGGCTGGGTAGTTGGTTATCGCTCACAAAGGTTTCCTCTGCAGGTTCAGCTGCTGATTCCTGCTGAAATAAACAGAGCAAGATTTAGGTGGTTAACTTAATTGTCCTTATAACAGCATTATAAAAATACCATCTTCATTTATCAAATATTGGAGGAAAGTAAATTTAAAACGGTGTAGTAATACTCCATGTACTGTTATAGAAATATATATGACTGACCTCCAGAGATAATCTGGGGCCCAGACGGTAAGAATCAGATTAGTTTAATATCCCAAGTGTAGAAAGGTTTTCTTATATATGAATTTCTCACAAAAGCCAATTTCCTAGTGTGAAACACCATTTGAATGCCAACAAATGTGCTGAATGTATTTTCTTCTTGAAAACATTTGAAAGACTCATCTTTTGAAAACTTGTTTGACATCCAGTAGACAGTTTTCACTCTGACTCCTTCTGGTTTACCTATGCCCATAAACCCCTTTCAGAAATGTATTCCTTTCAGTCAATCTGACAGCTTTATGTCGGAATGATCACCCTGGTCACTTTTCCAAACTATTAATTGGTATGGCTTCCTATATATACACACATTAAACGCAGCAAACAATAGATGGATGCATCTTCTGATGTCAGTTTAAGATTGGAAACACAAAGAAAAGACTAACTCTCAACCATCATTGCTTCAGCAGAGAAGATGGAAGTAGGTGTGAGGAATGTAGAGGGAAAGAAAGTAATGCCGGGAGTCCTGTCTATTTTTAATAGAACACTCAATGTATGAAGTGATGAAAATGTGTTTTTAAAGAACAGGAACACTAGTTAAGAGATTTTGTTTCTTTTTTGTTTTGCTGACTTTTTCCCCAAAGTGTCAATGACAAAGGTCTACTTTCTCAATAGGGCACTGCTGAAAGCAACAACTTGGTTTCCATGAAATGTGTCATGGATATCAGTGGCCTTGATTACACTGATAAACTTCCAAACCTTTTATGCAACACCACCTACTGTTTTCCCAGGTTTCCTCTTGCCATCCTTTCCTGTTTTCCTTTTTTTTCCCCCCTTCCTTAAATCCCCTGGTCCTGTAACAGCCCTACAGATTACTTGTACTATAAAGGCTTCTGTAGATTGTGGGACAACTGTCATACTGTTCAAGACGGTCTAATAAAATCTTGGTTTGTTGGACTGCATGACTGCAGATTGTGCAATAAAATCTCAGAGTGAGAACAGAGACACTATCTTGGCTTAAGCAACATTTATACCTGATATAACTGTGATAACTGACAGATATAACTGTGTTTATGTGCAGGGCTATTATTGACTGGGTGTAGCAAACTCCCTAGTCTTGGCTGATGGTACTGAACTGCTCAGAACCCCCCCTTCCCCAAATAAAAGACAAAGATGTTTAAAAAAAACAAACAAAAAAAAAAACACTGTTTTAACACTTTGATGTGTATTAAACAGATGACAATCATCAGTGAGCTTCAGAGGTATAGGTAAGGCATTCAACTCTTTGAAGCATAATTTTCAATTTCTGGCTATTCTTCATTTCTTTCTTTCCTCTACCTCAGAGCAGTGTAATATTTTTATTCATCAGTACGATTCACAGATTTAAAGTTCCAGGAACTACCTGTTGACTCTGCCTGGCTGGTTGCTCAGATTCAGCTGCTGGCTCATTCTCCTTGGCTCCCTGCTCCCATGAACTCTCCTCCCCCTTCTGCAGCGCTGCTCCTTCTACTTGTTCCCTCTCCTCCTCGGCCTCCTCCTCGGCCTCCTCCCTCTCCTCCAGCGCTCCTCCAGTGACACACAGGATCTGTGGCATGGTAGGGTCATCCATTCTTTCACTGTCCTCCTCCTCCTCTATTTCCCCCTCCCGAGCCTCCTCGAGGACTCCAATGCTCTCCACCTCCTGCACTTTCATCCTGTCCTCTCCGAACACTGCTCTGTTAGTTTGGATCTCCTCTATTCCTCCTTCTGTGTCTCCCTCCACATTAAATCCAGAAATCCGTCCTTCATCCACCTGTGCTTGGAGCAGCTTCCCTTCTTGTATTCCTGACTCTCTGTCCTTGTCTTCGACTCCCTCCAGTGGTGGTATGTCCCCATCCTCTTCCTCTTCTTCCTCCTCTTCTTCTTCCTCCAATTCTTCACCCTCTTCTTCATCTAACTCCTCATACTCCTCCCCATCATAAAACTCATCAGCTAACTCACTTACATCCTCCTCTTCATCCTCCTCATCCATCCCCTCCTCCTCCTCTTCCTCCTCCTCCAGCTCTTCATCTTCCTCTATGTCCTCATCGTCTTCCTCTTCATCATCAGTGCTGTTGATATTGATGACAGCAGAATCTTCACTGCTTGCAGGTGCACCTGGTTGCTGATGGAGGTGCCGTCCCTGCTGACTTAGCTGATTCTGGAGGTGCATTTGGAGTGGTAAACCCATAGGACCAGGCTGGCTCGCTGTGGAGGGCTGCATAAGCATCTGCTGGAGCTGTGGTCTGCCAGACAATGACTCCCCCAGACCACCAGGTGGAGCTGTAAATGTGCTGGAGTTCAAAGGTGGAACCAGGGAGACCACAGAGGCACTGGAAGGAGGAAAAGAGTTGATGGAGGTGGTGGAAGCAGTGAGGAGGGGGGAGGAGGCAGCTAGGTCATTGGGGAGAGAGACCCCATCTATTGTGGTTGTGGTTGCTGTGGTTGGTACCATGGTGGCAGATTCTCCTCCTGGGAGTGTCACACCAGTGCCACTTGGTGCAGCAGAGAGTATGTTCTGCGAGTTTGCTGCTGTATCATCCTGCTGGGTCTCCATGTTTAGCATCCCTGGAGGAACAATGACCACGCTGTCATCTGAGTCACTTGCCAGAGAGATCTCTACATCTTCTGCTTCCTCTTTGTCAAAGCGTACAAACACAGGTCTTTGTCCCTCTGGAGGGCCCAGCCCTGCAGGGTCTGGCTGGTGGTGTGTGTGTGGGGACAGAATCATGTCTCCTGTAGTAGGGCCCTGGCCTGGCAGTCCTGAAACCAGGGAGAGGTGGTTCTCAAAAGAGCCCAGCAGAGAAGCAGGGCCCAGGCTGAGAGAGTGGCGGGTGGGAAAAGGAGGACCAGGGGCAGGACCTCCAAGGAGGGTTGGCAAAGTTAGTCCAGGAGCAGGTCCCTGGGAAGAGGGGAGGACTGGAGTGGTGGAGGTAGGTTTCATGGTGAGGGGTGGTAAGGGAAGGGCGACGGAAGGAGTGCGGGGATGAAGCATCAAGTTACAAATGGTTAGGGCCTCAGCACAGAATGAAGAGACCTGAGAAAGAGGATAGAGGGAGTGAGCAGACAATCATTTTAGTTTTTAATGACAAACAGTGAACAAAACAGCTACCACACCTGCACAGACAAACACCTTTTTTGCCAAGTCCATTGAGCTACAGTAAGAGATTCAGTTAGATCAGTCTGACATGTTGCTGCATTTAACCTAGTTGTTGGTATGTACAAATTTGCCAGCTCTAACTAACCCTCACAATGTCGAGGCATCATAATCAAGCAGACCCAAAGGACATCTACTCTATACAAGGCTTACAGAAAGAAAATGGGTCTGCAGTGCAGAACATGAATGTATGTAACGAAAGTAAGTTCTTCTGTTTGTTTGTAATTTTTTTTGTTACAACATGATCCTTTACTTATGATTCTAATTTTAAGTAGACTGGTTGGTGAAGTGATGATTCAGCATTGTATGTCAAGCCTAACTCTTGTATGCTATTGGTGGCCATATAAAAGATATACTGCAGAACTTGTTTTAGTTGAGAAAGACCTCTTGTGGGCATTTTTAAGTATTGCATACAATACTGTGTAGCTGATAGTATCAGCAGAACCTGCTATTATTGCTGATTTTGTTACTCTGAGACTTATAGATCATAAAATTGTTTTATTTCCCCAGAAAACCAAAACTTTGCATTATATAAATGACTCAATACATAGTGGGAACAGAATTCAGTTTATACATCTGAAAATTCTCCTATGTGGTACATTATTAAAGACTGTTGACTGCACTCCTGGATTGCTGCGGCCTTTCTAATAGAAGATTTAAGGCAGACTTATGTACATCAGTGTCTCTATAAATATTTCATGGTTTGGGTGAACACACAAAATTACAACTTCACCTTCACAGCAAGGGAAATGTGTGCAATTATCTATCCATCCACCCAATACATGTTACTACACTTTTTTGCAATATTTTAAGCCCTACAACTTACCTTAATGCTCCTGTCAGTGCATCCATTACTGAGGATTGATACAGCACAGGTCAGAGGTGGAGGCCAACAGGGTGATGGGACCAGGACCAAAGCCAGCAATAACCTGAAAATTCATACAAAGGAATATATACAATATAAAGCAAAATTTAGCAGCTAATGAACAGACAGACCGATAAAGGACCCAGAGTGGTGCTAGTGCTAGAGTAGTGTAAAGATCAGTGGTTAGTTCCTCAGCCCCTCCAATCTGCATGCGAGTGTCATACGATATCACTTAAAGGTATAGAATAAAGCACTGTGTGAATGAGTGAATACTGCTCGCAGTAAAAAGCAGTTCGAGTCCTCAGAGGAGAAAAGTAACAGTCCTTTTCACCATCAGGTTGCTCTGTAACAATTGCAGATGTGTTCTTTTTACTGCCAAGAGCCATCTTAAGATGTTTAAATTTAACACAAAGGAGCATTAATTAGCATTAACCCTCAGGGGTCAAGCGTATAATTGGCCGTTTTTGACTACTTTTGATTTTTCCTTTATATTTCACCTTAAAAACTTTTTACCTTGCCTTGTTTGGTGTCATTTTTTTCAGCACAACCTCTCATGTGTGACTTTACAGTTATTTTTTTCATTTTGACATACTGCATTAACACACTGGACCTAAAA